>BLSH010388284.1:231797-261079 GCA_018402905.1 Glandirana rugosa | reverse complement strand
AATTTATTTTCCCTATCCCCATTTATTTGTAGGGCACTTGCCCTAGTTTGAAGTTGATTTTAGAACAGTTATATGGCTTCTACCGTTAATTAATACTTTTCAGACACAGTTTGAAGATGATCCACATTCACCTCCATTTTTGCTTTTTTTATGTTTTTATTTTTTTTTAAATATTTAAAGTTATTTCCCTGTCCCCATTTTTTTGTAGGGCACTTGCCCTACCCTTACCCCCATTTTACTTCCTTTTGCAGCCCTCTAGGGCTTTCCAGGACTTTGTTACAGCCATTTTTGTGCCTAAAAGTTCGGGTCCCCATTGATTTCAATGGGGTTCGGTGTCCGTGCGATCGTTCGGGTTCCGTCCGGACCCGGACCCGGACTTTGTCCCGAAGTTCGGCCGGACCAGCAGAACCCGAACTTCCAGAGGTTCGCTCAACTCTAGTTATAAACAAAAAAGGCCGACCATTTTGAAAAAAAAAAACATTTTTTTACTTTCTGCTATAAAAAATTTTTTTAAAAAAACTCATTTCAGCATCAATTTAGGGCAATTTATTTATTCATTTTACTAGTATTTTTACTAGTATTGGCGATCGGCGACTTATAGCGGGACTACGATATTGCCACAAACAAATCAGACACTAGGCTCCGTTCACACCTACGCAGTTTGCTTTTGAGCATTTCTGCAGTGCTTTTTGCTTTTTTTTACTGCAATTTTGCTGTGATTTTACCGCAATTTGCGTTTTGTATTTTTAATGCTTTTTTTTTTTCTTTAGGCTGCATTCATAGCGGGACTGCAATATTGCGGCAGACAAATCTGACACTAACTGACACCTGACACTTTTTGGGGACCAGTGACACTAATACAATGATCAGTGCTAAAAAAATGTGCACTGTCGCTGTACTACTGATACTGGCTGGGAAGGGGTTAACATCAGGGGCAGTCAAAGGGTTAAATGTGTTCCTAGCCAGTGCTTGTGTACTGTGGGGGATGTGCTTCTACTAAGGGAAGGCACAGATCCATGTCCTTGCTTTGCAGGAACACAGAATCAATGCCTTCCCTACTAACAGAACGACGATCTGCCTTGTTTACATAGATTGATCGCTGTTATGCCTGTGTACTAAACAATCGGCGCGTGCCAGTGGACATCGAGTCCGCAGTACCCACCGCTGGGCTCCCACTGTGTGTGTCACAGCAGGAGCGGGCCCGCGCGTGCCCCAGTCCTGGAAGTGTCTAGGTACATGATCTGGCACAGAGCGGCCACCCTGCTGCAGTATATGTAGAGTGGGCAGTCGTGAAGTGGGTAAATGAACTATAGTGCGTTTCTGGAAAAAGCAAAAAAAAAAAAAAAATGCATAGGTGTGAGCCGAGCCTAACTCTGACTTTTCTGATCTCCTTACTTCTGGCCAGCGAACATATTGAAGTCAGAGGGAAGAATAGCCAGGCACCTAGCATTTTCACAAATGGCTCAACAATGACAGCCTACATATTTCTCTTAGGTTTGTATTTTCTTTAAGGATTTCAGCTGTGGCAGCCCGTCCATAAGGGGCGCAGGGGCACTGCCCCCCTACTCCATGCGCCGTCCCCTAATCTACATGCAGGGCGCCGGATGCATGGATTTCAATGGGTTTTTTGTTTTTTTTTGAAGCACATGATTAGAGCCTGAAGCTCTAATTGGCTGCAAAAAAGGGTGGGTTCAGTGTGTATTTAGAGCACTGCTCACTGAGCCCACCCAGTTGTGTGACAATAGCGAATTAATATACCCTATTGTCTTCCTGGACCCTTCTGGAGGGAGGAGCAGCAGCCCCGGATCCATGTCATCTACCTTCTCATGGTAAGGCCTCGGCAGGAGGAGAAGCCCCGGCTCTTCCCGGATCCTGTTGGAGCGAGGAGCAGCAGCCCCAGATCCACGTCATCTTCCTCTTCATGGTAAGGCCTCTAAATCCCTGCCTTCACGCTTGTCTCACGTGGGGGGGGAGGGGAGGGAGGGGCTGGCGGCGGTGCAAGTGAGGGGGGGGGGGGCAGATTTGTTTGCCACGCCCCCCAAAAAATATTGAGCATCAGCTGCCACTGGATTTCAGGATACTTGAAGCTTGATAAATTGAGGAACAATTTGATTAATTTAAACATTTTTTTTACTATTTGAAAAGTATAAATAATATATTATTTAAATTCATCCTGGGTATGCTAATTGTCACATGCAAAAGTGTGATTGTGGAAAGTGCTGACAATTTCAATTTGAAATGTGCTTGTCTCCTTTTCTGACAGGCTTGAGCTTTCAGTGACATTTGTGAGTCTTAAATTAATACAAATCAGAAGTATTTTGGCATATTGCCGGGGCTCTGATGAACTCCAGGGTGTTGATGGCGAGCAGATGCAGCATATCTTGTGAAGATCTTATTGTTGGAATAAACAATTTAAATATTGAGCTAGAATGATTTTAACGAGCCATGCCAGGCAACAAGCAGGATCAAAAGAAAAAATCCTATTCCTCCGCGCTTAAGGAGAGTGACTTCTCTGCAATGGTGAGGAAGGGGGTGTCTGATGGTATCAGAACTGGATAACGTGCCGACCTGCTGCCATCTGATGGACTGGGGTCGTCCCAAACTGGAGAAACAAAAAGGCACACAAGGGCGCACTGGCCTAGCGCATTATCCTTGATATGTTTTATTTTTATAAAAATCATAAAAACATACTCACAAACAGCTCGTGCAACAGGCATTTACAGTGTTGGAGTGGGTAACATCCATTCAACCGTCTCCTACTGGTAACCTGGATGGACTGGCTGACACGTTTCAAGGCCATAGCCTCTTCATGGCAGTGCCTCATGGCTCTGATGAAGAGGCTACGGCCTTGAAATGCGTCAGCCAGTCCATCCAGGTTACCAGTAGGAGACGGTTGAATGGATGTTACCCACTCCAACACTGTAAATGCCTGTTGCACGAGCTGTTTGTGAGTATGTTTTTATGATTTTTATAAAATAAAACATATCAAGGATAATGCGCTAGGCCAGTGCGCCCTTGTGTGCCTTTTTGTTTAACAAGCAGGATCAGCCTGTGAATGGCTAATCCTATGCAGTAAACCTTGCATCCATGCAAATGTCAACAAGCCTGCCCAATTTACCTAGAAGAGAACCTGTCATTTACAGAAAAAAAAACACTTGCAGGAATTTTAGCAACTAAACAATACACATCTTAACCTCCCTGGCGGTATGACGGAGTCTGGAATTTATTGCTGAAAGGGGTAATGGTTTTCTGCATGGAGATATGGCGTTATGTACTATAGGCCTGCAATGGTTAGTAATCCCTGGCGGTATGATTATGTCTGATTTTTGGTGCTGAAAGCGGTACAATTATTTTGCATTTATTCAATAATGTAATCAAACCAAAAACGCAGAAATTTGCTCAGTTGCAGAATTGTCGCTGTCGTCACTTTCAGTTTCTGATGATAAATTTCCCCAAAAATCAGTATCACTCAATTCTGCAAATGATTCTTATTTACTATCGGTGTTTTCTAGCTGATCAAAAACCACTTTTGACGCAAAGGGACATTTTTTGGTTGCTATGGACATTCTCATGTTTCCAGGCAGAAAGAATGACATTTATTATATAAAAGTGCATGCAGGGCTCTGGGCAAACCACTAGGGACAAAGGGGTGTAATGTTTTCATACAGTAATGTAATCTATAAGATTACAGTGTACTGTATGTACTGTGTGTGTTTCACTTTTTGAATTTCCCGCCGGTCTCCGCCCCCGTGCGACGCGACGCTCGCAGGGAACGGAGCCCGGAGGCACACAGAGGCATCGGAGCTGCGGACACAGCCCGCAGACACGCTGACACCGCGGGAGGACATCGCTGGATCCAGGGGACAAGGTAAGTAACATTGCCTGGATCCAGCGATGCAAGCCCGAGTGTGGCTCGGGGTTACCGCTTTAGGTACTGAAAATCCACCCCGAGCCACACTCGGGAATACCGCTAAGGAGGTTAAAGTTACTCCTTACAATCTGATTGTAAAATTAATTTCAGATTTATCAGATAGGCATTTGTGCAGCAGCAGATTCTCCCTCTAACTGTGTGAGAAAAACATGGGATTATGGGTAAACCTTATACCTGTAAACCCATGTTTTTTTCCTTGTAGTTAAGAAGCCTGGGCTGGAAGGGAGCATTTATCTTTTAGACACATGCCCCCTTCTATGACACTGCAGTCAGAGGAGAACCTCCACTGCAGCGTTTTTATTGGACATCTTGGGCAAATGGTGCTTTAGCATTGGTCCAAGGCTCCAAGCTGTCCATTGTTATCAGTGCCTCTGACAAGTTAGAGGCACTGTGAGCTCATCCTCTCAGTCTGCTGCAAACAGCATGTACCAGCTTGTGTTTAAACTGGCCGTGCTGGATGTAGCTTCTGACAGGCTGCACAAGGAGTCCAGTATCTCCTGAATCATAGGTGCTGGGAGACCCAAATTTTGACCAGTGATGGGGTAGGACCATGACCCCCGAAGCTCGATCCTTTTTTTTTTTTGTTCATGGCCTCAACTGCCTCCCTTGTCTGCACATCCCTGGACTATTCCTCCATATTCTCCAGATCTCTATTCAATTGAGTATCTGTGGGATGTGCTAGACAACAAATCAAATTCATGGAGGCCCCCACCTAGCAATTTACAGCACTTAAAAGATCTTCTACTCATGGCTTGGTGAAAGATATCCCAGCATACCTTCAGAGGTCTAGTGGAGACCATGCCTCAAAAGGTCAGGGCTGTTTTGGAGACAAAAGGTGGACAGTCTCAATATTGGGGGTGAACATAATGTTATGGCTGATCGGTGTAAGTAATTATAAGAGAGACATCTCATTTGTCCAGCCAGTAAGAGAGCAATTCATTCAAGTTGGAGTGTTTCACCGTCCTGCTGTGTCCTTCATAGAGCACAGTGTGACATAGTGGAAGATGGTCAAGAACAACTGCATTTCAAAAAACTCTTATCTTTATAAAGAGCATAAAATATATCAGGGACAACCTCGTTTTTGTATGTTTTGTTTAACCCTCTCAATATTTATTGTATCAGCCATTGGCATTATACACCTATTCAGAAAAATCGATTTGCTAACGTCATACCATTTAAAACTGATTTCACCCTTTGTAGGGTCAACAAAACATAAGCAGCAAATATCAATATATATTTATTGTACTTCTTTCAGAATAAGAACTTCACATGGATGGCAATAATGGCATGGTACTCATGGCTCAAACCATTTTCTTGCTATAAGAAAAAGAGAAATTTCAGGCCGCTTGTTCAAGGCAATCCATTCAACATTTATGAAAAGAAACAGGGCAACAATTACAGTGGATGGCCTTGAAATAAACAAAAACTGTTAGAGTTTGTTTAGTTCAGAAAATGTTTTGTAAATTATATTTTTTGAATGCTGAACTCCAGTCTTTCTCTAATTTGTTGTGTATTTGTTAAAGTATAACTAAAGACAAAGCATTCTCTTTTAGTTTTGGATAGAATGGAGAGGGATTAGAACACTGGTCAGTTTTTATTGCTGTCTGGGTCCCCGTTAGGTAGATTCATCTTCTCTATTTGTCCTGTTTACCGTTATCATTGAAAGTGAAGGTAAAAGAAAATCCCACATTTTGGATTGTCCCCAGAAAAGTAATAAAGGGGAAATCTTCCAAATGGGACACTAAATCTGGTGATCTGGGGGTCCCTAAGGAATTCCCCTAAAGTGGTTGGACACAAGGTTTTTTTACCTTCATGCATTCTATACATGAAAGTAAAAAACTTTTGTGTGCAGCAATCCCCCCAGCCCCCCTAATACTTACCTAAGCCCTATCTTGATCCAGTGTTGTCCACGAGAGCCTTGCCTTTCCAGGGACTCGCATTCCTGATTAGCCACTGGCTCCCGCTGCTGTCAATCACAGCCGATGAGCAAATCAGGAGATGGGGTGGGACCAAGCCGCGGCTCCGTGTGTGAATGGACACACAGAGCCGCGGTTCAGGAGATCGCCTGCTTTGGTGCCCCCACAGCAAGCTGCTTGCTGTGGGGGCACCCAGCAGAAGGGAGGAGCCAGGAGAGCGGGCATGGGACCCAAGAAGAGGAGGATCTGGGCTGCTCAGTGGTTTTGCACAGAGCAGGTAAGTATAACATGTTTGTTATTTTAAAAGAAAAAAAAAAACAAGGCTTTAATATTGCTTTAATTTGCAGGGATTTCCTTCCACTTCCTGTTTGGCTATGGGACAAGAAGTGAAGGGAAATCTTTGCGATCGGACACAGATGGAAAAAATAATCCAAAAAAAATCTGACAGGGGTTATAACATTCCCTTGCTCTATCCAAAATTAAAAAAAAAAAGTTTTGCCCATAGTTCCACTTCAAAGCGGAGTTCCACCAGTTAAAAGTCAGCAGCTACAAAAAGTGTGGCTGCTGACTTTTAACAATTGAACACTCATCTGTGCCAGGCTCCAGCGATGCGGTCGCCTGAGGGCTCGCTCTTCTCCCCCTCCCCTCAGCAAAGCCGGCATCACAAGTGCGGGCACCCAGCTTTGGCTTCAAAGCTGGCGGGGAATATAGTCCTCCCTTACTGTATCTGAATTTTAAAAAAACGTTTTGCCTTTAGCTACACTTAAGAGCTTTAAGCGATAGTAAGAATTGTTGTAGCAGGGAGTTTGTGTGATTAATAAAAATAAAAAATAAAAAATAAAAAATAGTGACCTGTTAACAGTTTGTCTGCACTTCTGAGACACATCAGTTTTGTACAGCTGTATAGGCTTCTATTTTGCTATTAGCTGAACAGGAACCACTCCTAGCCACAGGAGCACAGGAGGACTTCCTATTGACCACAGGGGAAAGATGGATGTGACTGGCTGAGTGGTTTTAACTCCACCCACAAGCTTGACAGGAAATGCAGGCATCCATGTGAGCTTCTGGGGGCCCCCATGGAGAGTGGGTGGTAGCAGGAGAGCTCGGGCCCAATTGCATAGCGGAGTGCTCAGGTAACTGCCTGAGCCTGAGAGTCTTTTAACTGCCGTGAGCCCAGGGGCAATAGTGGCAATAATGCTGGAGGCAGGCTGCTGGGGGCTTGGAGTACAGAAGGCTTGGGGTGGCTGCTAGAAGGCTGGGGAGACATGTGGGCAGCAGTACTTCTGGCTGCCACTGTGCAGAGAGACTGTGTGCTCCAAGCCTAAGAGGATGTAGCTCTGCTGCTGCTGTACCATGTGCTACAAAAAGAGGGACTGCTGAGGACTTTGCTACTGAGAGCCTTATGACTTCTGTAACATTAAAACATAAACAAAGTCCACGCTAAAGGTAAGGCAACCTTCCAGGCAAAACAGTCATTATAGGGCTTGAAATGTAAAGATCTTCCAACTTTTAACGACCACTTTGGGTCTCCACCAATAAGGACCACCACTGGAAACACTGAGGCCTTGCTACCTTCTTCAGTTCAGGGAAATCAATGCTACAAAACAAACATAAGAAGGAGGCACACCAGCCTAGTGCATTACTGCGCTACTATCGAAGAGGGCATAGCCCTTGAAATGCATAAGCTGGGCCCATTTTGGCATCGGGTGGTGTGATGTTTATATGCATGTGACATCATTTCTTTTGTGAGTATATGGAATTATAATTTTTATTCAATAACCAATTCCCTACCGTATAATAGTTGAAAGATAGCTACAGCACGGCTCCCCTGGGGAGCACATCGGGCACGCTCTATGACCGCTATGTCATTTGAACACATCTGATCACAGATTGCTGTAAGGGACCAATCATAGCAGCCCTTTGCCATGTCATCAGCTATGTCCAATTACAGCTGGTCACATATAAACAGACTTGCTGGTTATTGGCAGTCCTTTCCTCACACACTGTCGCTGTGTGAGGAAAGGAGTGCTAATAACTGGCAAGGCTGACAGGGCACAGTGAGTACGTTCTTCACTCTGATAATCAGGGCACTGATCATCAGTGCCCTGATTATCAGTGCAGCTCCATCAGTGCCAATCAGTGCAGTTTATCAGTGTCACCTATCAGTACCCATCAGTGCAGCCTCATCAGTGCCCATCAGTACAGCTTATCAGTGCCCATCAGTGCCAGCTCATCAATGCAGCCCCATCGGTGCCCATCAGTGCAGCCTCATCATTGCACATCAGTGCGGCCTCTTTAGTGCCCATCAGTGCAACCTCATCAGTGCACATTAGTGCAGCCTCATTAGTGCCCATCAGTGCAGCCTCATCAGTGCCCATCAGTGCAGCCTCATCAGTGCCCAACAGTGCAGCATCATCAGCGCACATCAGTGAAGAAGAAAAATTACTTATTTGCAAAATTTTATATGTTTATGTCTATGTTTAGATAAAAAAACAAGTGGTAAATATCAACAAAAGAAAGCTCCATCTGTCTCAAAAAAATTATAAAAATGTCATATGGGTACAGTGCTGTATGACCGCACAATTGTCATTCAAAGTGCAACAGCACAGAAAGCTGAAAATTAGCATGGGCAGGAAGGGGATGAAAGTGCCCAGTAATGAATTGGTTAAAGAGTATGAGTATTACAGTAATGAACTTGGCTGGTGCACCTCCTCCCATGGCTGCTGCACTGCAACTGGGGCGAGTGTGTTGAAGAAACCCCCAAGGCCACATTGTCAGGGCTGGGCTCAGCCCTTCCTTCTCAGAGCAGGCTGCTCCGCTGTCGGTTAATTGCCAGTACTCAGCTTCCACAGTTAATCACCTGATGACCATATCCTGCTCATCAAGCTTGCACTGCTATTTAAACTGCCTGGATCAGATATTCTGTGCCTTCGCCTTGGTCAACATATCTGGATACTCTCTGCTGTGTTTTTCTGCTAAAGACTTTGCCTGGTTGACTTCCCTTCTGGTTCCTGGATTAAAGATTTGCTTGGCTGACTTCCCTTCTGGCTCCTGATCCTGTATGCTGTTTGACCACGCTGATCTCTGGACTCCTGTTCCTGGCTTGTTCCAACTATCCACTCTGGTTACCGAACCCTGGCTATGCTTTGACTACGTTTGCTCTGTTTGCACTATTTTACCATTTTATTAAAATGTGATTTTTTTACTGCACTTCTGTCTGAGTCTGATTCATGGTTCCTGACACACATATCACTGTGGTACTTCTGCAGTAAGTTGTTGTTGCCGTGCCTTCCAGTGTTCAGTAGGTCTAGTGTTTGAAAAATGACAGTTGTTCTGGTATCCTGCTATTCCAGAGTCATTGCTGTTCCAAAACCATCTGTTGACCATTTTGAGGGTTCATTTTAATTTTGTTGCCGTTTTTGCTGGCTGCTGCAAAGCATTTCCCAAGAGGTGACTGTGCTTTCTAGTGCAAAAGATTACCAATTCCTGTCTTGGTAAAAAAAGCAGCCCCGATGCTGATAGGACTGTAATTTATGCTCCACTAGCTACTGGCTAGACAGGGCCTGTGTGCAATAGTTAGGCAGCACTACTGGCAGAGTTGTTGACTTGGCAGTTACATTACATCTGTTTATGTTATAGTAAACGGAGGCCCAGAGTAAAAAGGGAAAAAATCTAGACGGAGGGCCAACATGACAGTGTTAGAAGGGGTTTGAGCATAGGAGGAGTTGTGCGAGTTTTTAAGGTAATAGGAGAAGGTTGTACTCACCGTATTGGTGAAAAGATGGGAGCAGGAGGGGCTTCAGGAGTTGGAACATTGGAAGGGTTTGGGAGGAGTTTAGTCAGAAGAGAGCGTGGACGGGATAACTTCCCACCCTCCCTCCCTAAGGGTTTCAAGATATTGTGTCTGTTTTTAGTTTTCTATATTTTTTGAAGGTCATGGAGATGGAGAATTTCTGTCATAGCAGTTGGCGGGCCATGAGGTCCTTCGACTTGTTATAATTATGGGCAAAAAGGGTGCATTTGTAGGGACCCATCTGAGGTACGGCTCCCATTATTCTGGCTAGTGGTACCTGTGATGTTGGTTTGTCTCTGAGCTGGAGCTTTCTGAAGCTGGAGGCCTAAAATGGTAGTCACGCAGGTACTTGGAGTGCATGCTCAAAAGGACCTTGGGGCCCCTGGAATACTGTCTGATGTTCATATGTTAATATGTTTAACCAGTTCCACACTGCCTACCATCTATTTACGGCGGCAGTGTGGACGCTGGCCGCGAATCGCCGTAAAAAGACTGCGATCTGCGAATGGCCGCTAGGGGACGTGCGCCCGCCGCACTCCTGAGGAGTGTGCCCGCGGCTCGGGCGGACCCGATGTCCGCCGGCGAGCCGCGATGAGCGGCCACAGGCAAAGAACGGGGAACCGCCGATGTAAACACGGCAGTTCCCTATTCTGACAGTGCGGGCATAGGAGATCTACTGACCCCTGTCACTGGGATCAGTTAGATCTCTCATGCCCATGGTAGCCCAACCCCCCCCCCCCCCACCACAGTTAGAACACACCCTGGGAACCCCTAGATCTCCCCCTGCAGGTTAACCCCTTCACTGCCAATGACATGTATACAGTAATCAGTGGACATTTAAATTTCTGATCACTGTATAAATGTCAATGGTACCCAAAAAGTGTCAAAAATGTACGACATGTCTGCTGCAATATCGCAGTACCGCTAAAAATCGCAGATCGCTGCCATTACTAGTAAAAAATAAATAAATAAATAAAAACCCCAGAAATGAATTCTCACCATCCGTAAATGCGGCCACTTTTGAGCAAACTAATCAATAAATGCAGATTGCATTTTTTTTTTATCACAAATATGAGGAAGAATATAAATCGGCCAAAACCGGTGAAAAAAAATGTGTTTTTATATATTTTTTTGGATTTGTATTTTAGCAAAAAGTTAGAAATTTTGTTTTTTTTGCAAAATGGTCGCTCTTCTTTTGTTTATAGCGGTGATCAGAAATGACGCAGAGAAAAGAAGCAAAATAAAGCTCTATTTGTGGGAAAAAAGGACGCAAATTTTGTTTGGGTACAACGTCGCACGACCGCGCAATTGTCAGTTAAAGTGACGCAGTGCCGAATCACAAAAAGTGCTCTGGTCCTTAACTGGGAAATTCTTCCGGAGGTGAAGTGGTTAATATGTTATTTGTATATTTGGTTAATAAAAGGCTGCTATGGCCATTAAGCTCCAGTCAGTGTCATGTCTGGTCAATTTTATTATAAGTGGTCGGTGGAGTGGTGGTCAGGCACTTTCGGCCAAAGCCTCTTTGGTACCCTAGTTATGTCCTTTCTCTGACTTTGTGCTCTCTGGCTGGGTCATTTCATAGGTGACTGTATGAACAGCAGATTTTTGGCAATTTGTATCACATATCAAACTATATTTTCTCTACTGTTATTCCCCTTGTTTTACCAACCCTTTCCTTCTAAAGGGCTTTCCTCTTAAATAAAGCCCATTTAAACTGTGCACCCCAAAGCTCAAACCTTCTTTTGAGATAAAGAAAGGGACTGAGGACAGAGATCCCACAGTCCCTTTCTCTGCAGCCTTAGCTGCACTGGACAGTGAATGAATGGGAAGTGCTCTGTGCTGAGCAGCTTCCTGTTCATTCACAAACTGAAGCATAGTAAACACATTTTACCATGCCTCAGTTATGAATGGACACAGGAGCGATCGGTACCAATCAGATATTGTGTTTATTTAGAAAAGGAAGGGACTGCTAAATGACATATTTACTGGTCCCTTTACCACTCTCCATCCTAAACTGAACCGCCGCAGCATTCTGCAGGAGAGGAGGGTAGCCACCAGCACTGCAGGGGGCTGGGCAGCAAGGTCAATCTGTGCCACACAGGGTGATTAGGGTGTGCCCACCTATGCTTGTAGCTATCTCATGCTTGTAAGTATGTTTTTGGCTTCTTAATCAATTGCTATGGTATTGGAGGTAATGCACTAGGCGTTTACTCCCTCCTTTGTCTCCCCGCTCAATGAGAGCAGCATCGCTTGGAACCCTGCCATTGTACCATTGGATGTGGGATGGAGTGAGCGCTGAGGTTTGTTTGTGCTCTGAGAATTTTTATTTATTTATGTAAAATCTTTATCCCAAAAGGAAAGAAAAAAGTGTTGCTGCAACTGCTTATAAAGTGTGAGCAGGAATTTGGCTTCAATTTATTGGTGTATCTAAATCTGCTAGTACACCTAACACTCCCCTCCTCCCAGATTAACAATGTTGCTATCTGCTATGACCCCTGTGCTCCTTCATCCTGAGTGAAGGCGCTCTAATACAGGAGGTGTGTTACTGGACAGATCACCAGGTGAAAACAGGGGAGAAAAAAAAGAAAAACAATGTACCCACCATATGTAATGATTGGTAACCTGCAATATATTACATTTATGGTTTGGGTTTATTACCACTTTAATAAAACCAATTTCCCTTTAACAGATTCTGTTTCTCCTACAAATAAAGGCAATTTAAAAACAAAAGTGGAAAACATACCAACCCAGAAAGGAAGCCAGTATGCAGTTCTATCAATTGCTTCCTCTTCGAAACCTCCGAACATATAATTTCACGGTTAATAAAAATCATTCTCCGGGATATGTGATTTAATTACCAGTATACCATGACATGTACTATATAATTACCTTTCGGGATGAAATACTCATGTTGAGGTTTCACTAGTTATAGAAAAACCATAAACACAAACAATGATCGGATGATGTTCTCGCAGTATTTGGGATGTAAATGATGACTTTAATTATATTCTGTCTGCCTGGGTGCAATCAGATGCAATACTTGCTATATACGATAATGCTCTGAATGCCGCATTAACTGAAGTTTTATTTCATGCTCTGGAACTTCATTGCAGGTTCTCTGTTGGTAAATTCTTACTTATTTGAAACTTTCAATTCAAAGAGAAAGTGTTACAATTGGGCTTACAGTATGAACATTGAGTCTGAAAATGGACATTGCATCAGATCTAGCTAGGCTCCCACCCTAAACAATGTAAAGACATGACATGAAACAAAAAACCCACAAACTGGGGGGAAACCATCAGGAACCATAAACCAGACGGAGACAGAAAGTGCAGTTAAAATCACATCTTTAACAAAATGGCAAACAAATAACACAATTTAGGAACGTAGTCAAAAACAGAAGCCAGGGTTTGGATGCCAGAGTGAGTAATCAGACAAGCCGGGTCTGGAAACCAGAAGTCAGTGTAGTGAGGAGCAAAAATCAGGAATCAAAGGGAAGTCAGCCAGGCCAAGTCATACATAGGAACACAGGAAGAAATGCATTTAGAGATCATAGACCACACAAGGGAAAGGAGCTTTCTGTCCAAAGCCTTCTTACGTAGCAACGGTGTAAAAGAAATAAACCTGGGCATGGAGAGGTTGGGAGTGTCATAAATAGAGGGCTGGTTTAATTAACAGCAAAACACAGAGGGGTGAACAGGAACATGCCAAATGCTAAATCAATCAATAAAATGAGGGTGCTGTGTCAGCACCCTGCACATTTATAAAAATGTTTGCAGTAAAAAAAGAATGCTATCTAATTTTGTTTTAGGAGGGTGTAGTGCTCCTGCTCCATCACAGCTGCTAGTCTCCCTGTCTGTCTGTCGACCTACAAGGTGATTGATGTGGCGAGTCCCTGGGTGGAGAACAAACCTGATTATAGCCAGTGAAGCTTGCAGTCTCATGCTTGTGATAGCGCTGGTTACACGTGCTCAAGCTCCCTGTTCTGCTCTGCTCTCTGGATTCCCTTGTTGACGACCTCAGATCAGATATTGACTATTCTCTGAACTCTGCCTGCCTTTTGACTATGGATTTGACTATTCTGAACCTTGTCTGCCTTGTATCTGGACTGTCAATTAACCACTCTACCTGGAGTGGAAAGGAGGAGATGAACTAAGCTGTTTAAATAGCAAAAAGGGTCTGGTTGTATGCTGGGATAATGAGGCAGCTTAATGGTAACTAGGTGAGTCACAGTGGTAACAATGACTGGCTGGTAATTAACTGACAGCTGAGCAGTTTCTGAGCACTGAAAGAAAAGAGCTTGTTAAGCAGCTGGAGCCAGCCCTGACAAAAACATTAATAATATATTTTACTCTCACTGCCTGGCCAGTAAAAATGTGATTTATTGCCAAAGTTAATATTGGAAAATAGAACATGAGCCTGGCAATCCTTTACCAGAATTGGTGGCAACCTTGACTGTGACCTCCTGATAATACATACATACACATTTGATAAAGATATAAACCATTCATAAGTAAGTCTGTATGTTCTGTCTCTTTATGCAAAGAGATACCTCCCGAGACCCTGTCTGGCATCTTGCTGACTCAATAAAATCCACAGGCAGCGTCAATTCACTAATTAGGACTCAGGAGTAGAATCTATTTGTAATTTATGTACGGTACTTCAGTTTGGTATAATATAGAGAGTGTTGTTCCTTGGTTTCTTGTATAATGAAGGCATTTCTGTCCAAAGCCTTCTTACGTAGCAACGGTGTAAAAGAAATAAACCTGGGCATGGAGAGGTTGGAAGTGTCATAAATAGAGGGCTGGTTTAATTAACAGCAAAACACAGAGGGGTGAACAGGAACATGCCAAATGCTAAAATCAATCAATAAAATGAGGGTGCTGTGTCAGCACACTGCACATTTATAAAAATGTTTGCAGTAAAAAAAGAATGCTATCTAATTTTGTTTTAGGAGGTTGTAGTGCTCCTGCTCCATCACAGCTGCTAGTCTCCCTGTCTATCTGCCGACCTACAAGGTGATTGATGTGGCGAGTCCCTGGGTGGAGAACAAACCTGATTATAGCCAGTCAAGCTTGCAGTCTCATGCTTGTGATAGCGCTGGTTACACGTGCTCAAGCTCCCTGTTCTGCTCTGCTCTCTGGATTCCCTTGTTGACGACCTCAGATCAGATATTGACTATTCTCTGAACTCTGCGTGCCTTTTGACTATGGATTTGACCTTGACTATTCTGAACCTTGTCTGCCTTGTATCTGGACTGTCATTGAACCACTCTACCTGTCTAGCAAATGCAAGTTCCTGTTTGCTGTGCTCAGTTTGCGCCTACCCCGGCATGATAGCCAGGCACTATAGTATTGTGTATAAGTCTTGGGGACAACAGGCTTGTTTGTCTTATGGGAAAGGGGGCCACTATAGGTGAACACCAAAGCCAGCTATAGTGCCTGACCACATGCATTAGGGGTAAGCCTGACATTTTGCTTACAGTGCTCCACATTTTACATGCCATTCATAAATGCAGACTGCATTGGAGCCTGCAGTGTCCAGGAAGTACTCTCTGCTTACCACTACAGGGAGAACTCTAATTGGAGGAAAGGCTGGTCATATGACTTTAACAGGTCACGTGACCAGGTTCTCCTCCCAGCTTTTTTTCTTTTCATTCATTTGAACAGTGCTCTGCTTGTGTTGGAGTCCCAAAGTATAATGCACAGCTGTAAAGTACTCTACAGTGGTTTATAAATGTGCATTTCTTTTCTAATCATTTTTATAACAGGGACCATAGAACATGTTTTTCTTATAAATGGGGTCCTAAGTATTTTTCATAGTATACCGTAATTTTCTTCTACTTTAATTGGTTGTATTAAATGACTTCAGGAGCTTGGCGTTTCATAATCAGCATCCTGCTTTTCTATACCAAGGGAGTTCTTTGGTAAACAGATTTTGTGAGGTTACAAAGTTACAGTGTTCAGAACCAGCTCGGGCAATGTGAGCCTTCCTGCGTACAGGCGATATAACAGTTGTTACAGAAATGATAACGTTCTATCTTTAGACCTGAAGCTGGCTCTGAATCATATATCACTCCGGTATATAAGCTCCAGGCTATTCCAACTCTTTGCTTTTCATGACTTATCAAGCTATCCAAAGAAACCTCCACAGTTTGTTTTCTGCCGCTCCTCTGTTCTGCCCTGCTCCTCAACAATTGGCTATACTGTGCGAGGAATTTTAAGTAACTTCTGCAAAATTACAGGTAATAGCCCATTAACTGAGTCATTATAGTTTGTTGAACAGGATTGTAGGCGCCCCATAGCAGTAACATGTGGGCAAACCTCCAGCTAGCGACCCGTGGTAATACAAGTCACCCTGGGGCCAGGTTAGGGCTCAGCAGGTCCACTTGTACACCTGGGACATGAGCGCTTAGGTCACCTGGCTCGTGTTTCATTGAAAAGTTCTTCTCTCACTGCCAGGAGGGTGACCTCTTCCCTTAGGGCAGCTGATAAAGCAGTATAGCTAGCCTTCCTGTACTGGGCCCAGGTCCCATCAGTTCAAAAGGGGGCCCAGGTACCTGCTGAGCAGGAGGGCCAGCTGTACTACCTTACTGCAGATACTGATTCTCTGCTGCTTTCAACTGCAGCACTGCCGGCTTTTCTTTCACTTCCTCCCTCCAGCTGTGCTGTAGGGGGGATCATTTCTAAAATCCACGCAACCATCCCTCTGCTTTCCGGGTCCCCCTGTGAATCCCTTTTACCCACAGCTTGGCCAGCTTCCCTCCTCTCCTGCCGGAAGCTGCTGTGGGCACACCAGGAGATGTTTTAGGATGGATTTAGGATGGAGATCGGAGGAGGCGGGCTGCTAAATATGTCATATAATAATGATTTTAGTGTACTTTTAGCGAAAACATAATTTTATATTTTCTGGGGGTGGGGGGGGGGGGGCTGGATCCTTCCAGGTAGGCAGTATGGGGCTCCATGATTTCTAACAGCAGCCATGTCTTCCCTAAGCCCCCACCAGTTCCTAGGCCAGTCATGTTTGCACCAATTACTTCATGTTTCACTCGTCTTGTATTGGCTGCATTTAGGCTCCATGCACACTGGGCATTCAGAAACCAGTGTTAAGGACATTTGTCCTTGAGAGCCTACTGCCCTAGATTTTTGTACCATGAGGTGCATCATCCAGCCACAACAGCTGTCTACCTCCCATAGAGTTTGATAGGATGCCAGCAATAGGGTTTTATGGTGCACCTATGCTCCCCCCTGACAGCTAAACACCAAAGCACCATACACTGCAGCCAAACTCCCAGTGTGTATGGAGCCATATAAACTACTCTCCTATCGCTTAGGTTAATTGCTTACCAGTCTAGCATATTATTAATTTACCTTGTCGTTATCTAACTGCCTGCAGCCATGCAGCCATCATACCCACTTTACGTGCTAAGACATCAATGCACATCTTGGAGGCTATCCCATTTCAGGATGCTTTACTTGGAAATAAACAATAGTTGCAAACACATGGCACATCACCTGAACAGCACTTAGCAGGTACAGTCCCAACGACATGGCTTTACTTCATTCTATACATGTAGCAGGATTTAAGCAAGTTTAATTGTAAGCGAAAGTTTGAGAATAATGTTCTAAGCATACGATAAATTGGCCAGTACATGTAAAATGCTTATGATACTGATTTAATTGGAGGTGTTGAAGAAGGGGTGCTGCAGTGCTCACATTACTGGTGCATAGTAACCTCTAAAACAGGATCTCTGTTGCCACTTCAACAACATGGCAGAGACCTCCATGCTCATCACAAAGGGGAAAGCCTACACGTGCGTCCTCTGAGTGCTACATATTGTCTCTCCCTTCTTCTCTGAGGTTCCATGCAGAAAGGCCTTTCTGAATGGTTTGGTTGCAGACCCCCTTCCCTGGAAAGGATTCCCTATAAAATGGTGGGCACATGATATACAGTATATAATAGAAATTGCAAAAATTGCACACCAGATCTTGCAGGATTTCAGTGCCAATCACAGGCACTGGCTACCCCAAGAAGGATGCCTGGAGACAATAACAGGGGACAACTTAGTCTCCAACAACGAGATCCTGCCAGCCTGAAGGAGTGGCACAGTGCCCTTCCCAGGTCGGTGGACAAGATACAGCACTGCACTTGCCTACAATAATATCAACAATAAGAGAAATCTAAGTGTAAATGGCACCTGGGCTCATGCAGGAATCTTGTATTAAGTTTTTCCTATAATAAAGCCCACTGTTCTGGCCTCTTGGTGCTTTGTCAGTTGACAGATGTCCACTGCTTGGGTCTTGTGGTGAAAAGGGAGCAAAGTTTCCCAGGTAGTCTTTTTTTGGGGGGGGACAAACAACCACCCCCCCCGGGCAGCCGATGCACTACAACCAACCAAGCCCCCCCCCCGCTTGCTGTCTGCCAGTCGGCCCGGCACTTACCCCATCTAGGTGGTGGGCTGCAGGCTCCAGTGTCCTCTCCTCCAGCACGCTGGACCCCATCTAGGTGGGGGGTGGCGGGCGGCGGGCAGCGGCTCCGGTGTCCTCTCCTCCAGCACAGCAGCTTCCGCCGCGCGTCTTCTCTCTCCTCTTCCTAGGCGCTAAGTTTCCAATAGGATCGCCTGACGTTTTGGGAAACAGGTCTCACGAACAGAGATGGGGAGGGAGATTTAGTGTGAGAATAGCGAATATTCATTCGCTATTCTCACACAACTGGGTGGGATCAGGGCTCACCCTTTCTTGAAGTCTATCAGAGCCTCTGGTTCTAATCACGTGCTTCAAAAAAAAAACACTCCCCCATTGGAATCCATAGTCCAGCGCCCTGTATGAAGATTGCAGGGCCAGACGCATGGTGGGGGGGCCGGCGCCCCAGCACCCCTAATGGATGGACCGCCACTTGATAAAAGCCATCTCACTACTCCACATGCTCCTCAATGCTTCTTGGAAATTGTAATGTAAAGGGTCCTATGGCTGCATGATATAGCTGCCGTCTCAAACTACAACTCCCTTGGTTCTCAGCACTCGCATAGAGGTGTATGGGCTTGCTTGGCTATGGTTCTCCACCTGCTGGCTGGAGGGGATAGTGCAGCCTAACATCCGTATGGCAGTGGGAAGTGGTGCAAGGACTTTAGGGTTGATTTACTAATAGCAAATAGACTGTGCACTTTGCAAAGTGTAGTTGCACTCTGCAAGAACAGTTGCTCCAGAGCTTAGTAAATGAACAGAAGCTCTGCTGACTTCCATCATCCAATCAAAAATGCGTTTTTTTTATTTTCCTTGAAAGTGATTGGGTATTCTTTGTAAAGGGAATCTTTACCTCATTTACTAAGCTCTGTAGCAACTAAACTTGCAGAGTGCAATTACACTTTGCAAAGTGCACAGTCTATTTGCCTTAAGTAAATCAACCCCATTGTCTCCTTCACAGTGCTGTTGTAGCTCAGGCCCTGGCTACATACAAATACACCATATAGCCAAAAGTATGCAAACTCCTCTCTAAATGAATAAGTTTAGGTACACAAAGCCAGCTCCATAAAGACATGGTGACCTGTATAAGAAAGCTTAGAGTGCTGCTTGAAGTGTCACTTTAAAGTTCACTGGTGTCTCACACAGCTGATGGGTGCTGGAACCCAAAAAGCTCAGCCCAGCTTCAGGGAAGGTACAGAGAAGCAAACAGGGGATGCCACACCAGAAAAACTGTCCAAATGCAAGAAGGTAAGATGCAGCTTCAGTCTGACTCCTCCCAGGCCACACCCCTCATATATTTTACCCTGCCCACAGGGCTTAGCCATTAGAGGTGGGTGGGATGAAACCCATCAGAGGGGAGTGGCCTTAGAGGAGCAAGGCTGAAGTTGCATTTTACCTTTTTGTATTTGGCCTGGGTTTCCAGTGTGCAGCATACCATTGGTTGCTTCTGTGTAGCTTCCATAAAGACATGGTTTGAGGAGTTCGGTGTGGAGGAACTGAAGTGTCCCATATAGAGTCCTGACTTCAACACAACTGAACACCTTTGGGATGAATTGGAACTCAAGTCTGGTCTTCTTATCCAACATCAGTTCCTGCCCTCATAAAATGCCCTTCTGCCTGAAAGGGCACAGATTCCTACAGATCCTCCAAAATCTTGTGGAAAGCCTTCCTAGAAGAGCAGAGGCTCATAAAGGATAATGACTCTATATTAATGTTTTTTTTTTTAAATACAGTAAGATAATTTATATAAAAAATATATAATTTACTGTAGGTGTGATGGCTAGGTGTCTACAAACTTTTGGATGTTTACTTTATTTATATTTCAACCATGTATTTAGCTATTTGCCTGGAGTTTCACTTTAAATATATAAAATTGAACGAAAGCTATTGCTCTTTCTCTAAGACCTGATTTGCAAGAACGCAGCATCACCTGAAATCAGTACAAAGAAATGTAAATTCCACTGCTAAAAATAAATGGCAGCAACCATTTTTATTTAAATGTGCAGCTCCTATGGAAACGTCATATCATGATGGATTGATTCGGGATAAGCGGTGTTTGCTCTTTGTATTACAGTAGCACGGCAAATGCCTGAGAAAACAAACTCTCCTATTCTCCATAGCCTAGCCTTTGTGTTCTGCTTAATGCAACGATCCCATCTCTAGAAATGTCAAATATCATTCTCTGCAGCTTTCTCCATTTGCATTCTGACATTTATGACATTTATGAAGAGACTGGACCTCTCTTTCACTAGCAGACCCAGCGGTAATGGGAAAATTGCACTCTATGCTAATGGCAATCATCTTTAGTAGATGAAAGCAGTAACCCTGGCTGTCATATCTGATGGAAGGGCTTCAGGGACTAAGTTCACTGTTACACGAGCACACCTGAAATGCAGCTCAGTGATGGTCCTCATTGTACACATAAGGGCAGACACAAAAAATGTGCAGACTATGCAACTGTATAAGGCCCTTTGGGATTTAGTGGCCCATTTATGGGATATGTGGGTTTGGTGGATGGGTGCTAGGACCCCTTCCAACTGTTACTGTCTTATTTCTAGGGCAGGAGAGCAGCTAGAGGCATTCTTCATTATATCCTAACCATTCTCACAAAACCTAAAGCAGACGTTTACCCTTCCGAGGACGATCACACCTCTGTACCCATCCACCCTTCCTCTGCAGGAATAGGGCATTGTTTTTTTTGTTTTGATTACACCTTATTTTTAAGGCGTGTGGCATGCATGGGGAGATGAGGTGCCTCCCCATGCATGTCACTTGCCTTAGGCAAATGACGCACACATTGCCTGCTGTGCCTCCTGGGATATGTATGTCATATATCCCAGAAGGCATAGCTTTTCATTCAAGAACAGGAGGAGGGGGCGAATCTTTTGCAAAAGTTGCCACGTTTACAAAATTATAAGAATTAATTTCTGGGGTTTTTATTGTTTTTTTTTTTTATTTTTTACTAGTAATGGTGGCGATCTGCGATTTTTAGCAGTACTGCGATATTGCAGCAGACATGTTGGACCATTTTGACACTTTTTTGGGACCATTGGCATGTATACAGCGATCAGTGCTATAAAAATGCACTTATTACTGTGTAAATGCAATTGGCAGTGAAGGGGTTAACCTGGGGGGGGGCGCTCTAAGGGTTAACTGTGTTTCCTCAGTATGTTCTAACTGTATGGGGGCTGGGCTGGTAGGAGGAGGGGAGTGATCACGGCTTCCATATACAGGAAGCCTGTGATCACATCTCTTCCCTCTCTGTCAGAACGGAGATCCATTGTTTACATACATGGACCTCCGTTCTCTCACTGCGGGGGAACCATCGTGATTAGCCGCCCTACCCGCTCCCTGGCCCCCCCAGAACACAGTGAGTGAGCGAGCGTCGCCTCCGGCGGCACACAAACGCTCACAATACTAGTTATGGCGGCTGCCATCAGGTGGCGGCGGCTTGCGATAACGAGCCACTTTGTCGCCGTCACGCTGGCGGTCGGCAAGTGCTTAAATGATGGCAGGTGTGTACTGACTCATGAGTTTGAATGTGATTGCTTAACCACTTCACCCCGGAAGGATTTCCCATGTTAGGACCAGAGCACTTTTTGCGATTCGGCACTGCATCGCTTTAACTGACAATTGCGTGGTCATACGACGTTGTACCCAAACAAAATTTGCGTCCTTTTTTTCCCACAAAAAGAGTTTTCTTTTGTTGGTATTCGATCCCCGCTGTGTCATTTCTGATCACTGCTATAAACAAAAAAAGAGCGACAATTTTGCAACAAAAACAATATTTCTTACTTTTTGCTAAAATACAAATCCAAAAAAAAAAATATAAAAAAAACGAATTTATTCATCAGTTTTAGCCGATTTATAGTCTTCCTCATATTTTTGTAAAAAAAATCGCAATCAGCGTTTATTGATTGGTTTGCGCAAAAGTTACCACATTTACAAACCATGAGAATTAATTTCTGGCGTTTTTACATTTTTTTTTTTTACTAGTAATGGCGGCGATCTGCGGTTTTTATCTGGACTTTGATATTGCGGCGGACATGTCGCACATTTTTGACACTTTTTTGGGACCAATGACATTTATTCAGCGACCAGAAGTTTAAATATCCACTGATTACTGTATAAATGTCATTGGCAGCGAAGGGGTTAACCTGCAGGGGGAGATCTAGGGGTTAACTGTGTTCCCTAGGCGTGTTCTAATTGTGAGGGGGCTGGGCTGTTATGGACAGACATAAGAGATCTCAGTGACAGGGATCAGCAGATCTCTTACATGCCCACTGACAGAGTGGGGAACTGCCGTGTTTACATCGGCGCTTCCCCGTCCTTACTCTCTGGCAGGTCATTGTGGCTCTCCAGCGAATATCGGGTCCGCTCGAGCCGCAGGCACACTCCCGCAGAGTGCGGCGGGCACGCCGCCCGCTAGCTGCGCATGTGCGAGCCGCTGCTTATGTACGGCGACTCGTGGGACAGCGACACACTGCAGCAGTCAATATACTGCGCGCGGTCGGGAACAGGTTAATTCTGAACACAGCTACACCCTTAGTTATAAGAGAGTGTGCATATTTATTTTAGTTTTTTATGTTTACTCCCCCCCCCCAAAACATTTCAGTTTGTTTTTCAGTTGTACAGTTTATAGGTCACATTAAAGGTGGAAAAAGTTCTGCAATGATTTATCTTTGTCTCATTTTTTTACATCACAGAAACCTGACTTTTTAACAGGGGTGTGTAGACTTTTTATATCCACTGTATATATATAAATAAATTCATTAGCATATACCCTTGTGCCCAACCCTCGATCCTTTGTAACAAATTGTATGGCTGCACAGGGGCTGAGAAGACTGGCTCTTGCGCTTGCACAGGTGTTATATCATCCTGCATCAGCCAATAGAGAGCCCAGAAGAACAGCAACCAGAAGGAGCTGGGGAGAAGATGCCGATGAGAGAATCCTCATTGACTTAGGACCATTAGAGAGGAGCTAAGAAATATCAAATGTGGCATATTTTTAGGAGACACAGGAACGCTGATTGGTTTGTAATGGGTCTGTAATAGCAGAGGTGTCTAGCAATCTCATGTAATGTGTCTCCAGTCTATAACTGTCTCCTGAAGCATGTCTCCAACAACTCCCGTATCCGGTTTTACCTAAAATGTGTTCTACATAAACACAAACAATATTTTCCCTTTAAGAACTCCCACCCACATTATAAGCATAAAAGTAATTATATAAAAGCAATTCTATGGAACTTTGCAATAAACTGTAATGTACTTCTACCCATGAACTTTTCCTCCAGCAACCTGCAGTGTTGCAGGTGTTATGCAAATATAATTATACCTTCCACCCGTGCTTCTATTAGCCGATTAATTCTGCGTTCTAAAATACATTATTTTCCACTGAAGAATTGTACGAACAGCTAAATCACACATATTTAATGTGTGAAAAGACAATCCGTTCCAAGTGTTGTGATTGCTCATGCAAATGAGCTTTTCTGCCAATGTTTTATTCATGCCATTAAAGCTATTTTATCATAGCTGAATATTTTTTTTAAGCGTACCTTTAATACTGTCGCTGTTGTTATACTGTGCTATTCTCTCTAGGATGGGTCCGACGTTTTGGCTTGTGTGTCTCCAGGGTATTTGTTCAGTTGATGGATCCGAGGTCCAGGCACAGGAATCCACATCAAACGTGCAAGGCAGGATGGTCTCTGTGGAGCAAGCAGAGGTGTCAGTGCAGCAGCAAACAGTGATAGTAATAAGATATTAGTGATATTTAAAAGAACCAGCTAAATCATTTATGTTTTGGTGAAGTTAGAGAATGTTATGTCAAATATACAGTATATATACAGGTGCTGGTCATATAATTGGAATATCATCAAAAAGTTGATTTATTTCACTAATTCCATTCAAAAAGTGAAACTTGTATATTATATTCATTCATTACACACAGACTCATAGATTTCAAATGTTTATTTCTTTTAATTTTGATGATTATAAATGACAACTAAGGAAAATCCCAAATTCAGTATCTCAGAAAATTAGAATATCACTTAAGACCAATACAAAGAAAGGATTTTTAGAAATTGTGGCCAACTGAAAAGTATGAACATGAAAAGTATGAGCATGTACAGTGCTCAATACTTAGTTGGTGCTCCTTTTGCCTGAATTACTGAAACAATGCGGCGTGGCATGGAGTCGATCAGTCTGTGGCACTGCTCAGGTGTTATGAGAGCCCAGGCTGCTCTGATAGTGGCCTTCAGGTGTTCTGCATTGTTGGGTCTGGCATATCGCATCTTCCTCTTCACAATACCCCATAGATTTTCTATGGGGTTAAGGTCAGGCGAGTTTGCTGGCCAATTAAGAACAGGAATACCATGGTCCTTAACTGGTTCCCGACCGCGCGCCGTGTTTTTACGGCGGCAGTCGGGGAGCCCTGCGCGAATCGCCGTAAATAAGCGGCGATCTGCAATCAGCCACCAGGGGGCGTGTGCGCGCACCCGCCGCACTCCTGGGGAGTGTGCCCGTGGCTCGGGCGGACCCGATGTCCGCCGGCGAGCTGCGATGAGCGGCTACAGGGAAAGAACGGGGAACCGCCGATGTAAACACGCCGGTTCCCCGCTCTGTCAGTGGGGTATGAGAGATCTACTGATCCCTGTCACTGGGATCAGTTAGATCTCTCATGCCCATGTTAGCCCAACCCCCCCACAGTAAGAACACACCCAGGGAACACACTTAACCCCTAGCTCTCCCCCCCAGGTTAACCCCTTCACTGCCAATGACATTTATACAGTAATCAGTGGACATTTAAAATTTCTGATCACTGAATAAATGTCATTGGTCCCAAAAAAGTGTCAAAATGGTCCGAAATGTCCCCCCCAATATCGCAGTACCGCTAAAAATCGCAGATCGCCGCCATTACTAGTAAAAAAAAATAAAAAAATAAAAACCCCAGAAATGAATTCTCACCATCCGTAAACGCGGCCACTTTTGCGCAAACCAATCAATAAACGCCGATTGAATTTTTTTTATCGCAAATATGAGGAATTATATAAATCGGCCAAAAACGGTGAAAAAATTTTTTTTTATATTTTTTTTTTGGATTTGAATTTTAGCAAAAAGTAAGAAATTTGGGTTTTTTTGCAAAATGGTCACTCTTCTTTTGTTTATAGCGGCGATAAGAAATGATGCAGAGGCAATCAAATACCACCAAAAGAAAGCTCTATTTGTGGGAAAAAAAGGACGCAAATTTTGTTTGAGTGCAACGTCGCACGACCACGCAATTGTCAGTTAAAGCGACGCAGCGCCGAATCGCAAAAAGGGCTCTGGTCCTAAAGTGTGAAATCCTTCCGGGGCTGAAGTGGTTAAACCAGGTACTAGTACCTTTGGCACTGTGTGCAGGTGCCAAGTCCTTTTGGAAAATGAAATCTGCATCTCCATAAAGTTGGTCAGCAGCAGGAAGCATGAAGTGCTCTAAAACTTCCTGGTATACGGCTGTGTTGACCTTGGACCTCAGAAAACACAGTGGACCAACACCAGCAGATGACATGGCACCCCAAACCATCACTGACTGTGGAAACTTTACACTTGGACCTCAAGCAACGTGGATTGTGTGCCTCTCCTCTCTTCCTCCAGACTCTGGGACCCTGATTTCCAAAGGAAATGCAAAATTTCCTTTCATCAGAGAACATAACTTTGGACCACTCAGCAGCAGTCCAGTCCTTTTTTGTCTTTAGCCCAGGTGAGATGCTTCTGACGCTGCCTGTTGTTCAAGAGTGGCTTGACACAAGGAATGCGACAGCTGAAACCCATGTCTTGCATACGTCTGTGCACAGTGGTTCTTGAAGCACTGACTCCAGCTGCAGTTCACTCTTTGTGAATCTCCCCCACATTTATGAATGGGTTTTGTTTCACAATCCTCTCCAGGGTGCGGTTATCCCTATTGCTTGTACACTTTTTTCTACCACATCTTTTCCTTCCCTTTGCCTCTCTATTAATGTGCTTGGACACAGAGCTCTGTGAACAGCCAGCCTCTTTTGCAATGACCTTTTGTGTCTTGCCCTCCTCGTGCAAGGTGTCAATGGTCGTCCTTTGGACAACTGTCAAGTCAGCAGTCTTCCCCATGATTGTGTAGCCTACAGAACTAGACTGAGAGACCATTTAAAGGCCTTTGCAGGTGTTTTGACTTAATTAGCTGATCAGAGTGTGGCTCCAGATGTCTTCAATATTGAACCTTTTCACAATATTCTAATTTTCTGAGATACTGAATTTGGGATTTTCCTTAGTCGTCAGTTATAATCATCAAAATTAAAATAAATAAAAACATTTGAAATATATCAGTCTGTGTGTAATGAATGAATATACAAGTTTCACTTTTTGAATGGAATTAGTGAAATAAATCAACTTTTTAATGATATTCTAATTATATGACAAGCACCTGTGTATATATATATATATATATATATATATATATATATACTGTATATTGGAATATAATAATAATAGTAATAATATCATGGAAACAGGTTTTGGTGAGGTTGACTAATATAAGAGATTATTAAATAAATAACCATATAATAATAATAATTAATGGCATTAATACAGTGCATGGAAATAATGCCTGCGGGTCTTGTGGAACAAGGTCAAGGTTTTAAGGTGCAACCCCTTCTTCAAGGTCCAAGCAGTACTAATAAACAAAAGTTTTAGCAGACACACACTCATACAAATAAACATACAGAGCAATGATAATTAACCACTTGCTTACTGGGCACATACATCCCCTTCTGCCCAGGCCAATTTTCAGCTTTCAGCACTGTCACTTTGGAATGACAATTGCGCAGTCATGCAGCACTGTATCCATATGAAATTTTTTATAATTTTCTTTTGGTGGTATTTAATCACCATTGTTTTTTTTATTTTTTTGCTAAACAAAAAAAGACTGCAAATTTTGAATTCATAGTTTGTTATAAAATTTTGCAAACAGGTCCTTCACTGATGTGCGCTGATGAGGCTGCACTAATAGGCACTTATAAGGCAGCACTGATAGGTGGCACTGATGGGCAGTGATGAGGTGACACTGGTGGGCACTGATCAGGAGCCACTGGTGAGGCTGCACTGATAGGTGGCACTGATGGGCACTGATAAGTCACACTGATAGGCGGCACTGATAGGTGGCACTGATGGGCACTGATATGTGGCACTGATGGGCACTGGTTGGTGGCGCTGATGGGCAGCACTGATAGATGGCACTGATGATGAGGCACTGATTGGCAGCACTGAAGGGTACTGGTAGGTGGCACTGGTGGGCACTGGTTAGGAGCACTGGTGGGCACTGGTTAGCAGCACTATGTGGGGCCGATGTCCCCTTTTCCAGAAGCCAGTAATTGGCTTGTTGATGTCTCCTCATGCTGTTAGCGTGTCTTTTGGCTATAGCGCAGGCTTCAAGTGGTTAAACTTGGATAGTTAGATAAGGACATGCAAGGGCTTTGGACTGGGAAGACTCACAGAGGTGAGAGAAGTAAAAAGAACTGTTGGATAGTGATTTAGAAAACCGAGGTCTACATTTAGTCCATTATTTTTTGTGTCACATAGAATTATCATTCTTAGTTTAAAGGTTTTCCTTTCCTGAGTAGTTTTGAAGTTCCATTTAACAACCAAAGCATTCATGTCTTAATGTGGCTTGGTTGTAAAAAAAAATAATGTCCCTCAGGTGTACAGAAATCATCTTCCTTATGCTCTATAATGGTGTACCTAGGTAAATTCATTCTTGTTTGTAATATCTGACCTGCTATGCCAACCTAAGTTCCTTTATTATATTTTTTTGCATTGGATGAGGTGCACAAAATGACTGGAGTTACAGCTGTATGATTGTGTGATACTGAAGGTCCCTTTTGCATGTTTGACACTTTTTTATGAATTGATTTGGCTGTAAAGCTTGCAGCGCTTTTTGCTGCAAGGCTCGGTTTCTTTATTTGTGACTTGATAATCAGAATGAAGTTTCTATCTGATTTATTTGTGTCTGAGGTTGGATGGTTGCCTGAAAACCAGCATTGGGGGTTGTTGGAGTATATCTTTCAGCATCTCATCCTGTTATGATGGGCTGCAAATGTTTGATTATCTTTCTTATCCCTTCTAGTGCTGGATTGCATGTGGTTACTAAAGGTACACAGGTATTTATTTAATTATTTTTCTTTGTATTGTAAGAGGTTTTCAGGGTCGTGTTTAGGCTTGTATTGATGGATTTGTTCTTGTAACCTTTCTTATGGAAGGCGTCTGCTGATATTCTGCGATGTTTATTTCTGTTCTCTAGGTCCAAGTATATTCAGTGAGATCTGATGGCCTGGCTGTGTGGCAATTTGGGATTGCAGGCAAAATTGCCACGCTTATGCCCATGATTTCAAATTGCACTGCAATCATGGCAAAATGCACCAGGCATGTTTGGGTGACATTTGTTTTTAATGGTACCTCAAACATGGTTTTGCCACAAATGTCATGCAACAGAATAACGTGGCAATCACAGCAAACTGCATCGCCCAAAGCTTGTCACCCAGAAAGGGGCAGGAGATACTTTTGGGTGACAAGCTTTGCACGATGAGGTTTCCCACACTAATCGTGGCAAAAATGCACCGTGTTTGAGGTGCAATAAAAAATGAATGGCACCCAAAACTGATCCTATTTATGGCTGCTGAAAAAACAAATGATTTGTAGCGCTAGCACAGAAAATAAATAGATTGCATATTCAGTGATGCCATATAAAGTGCTTGAAAATCATAAATAAATAATAACATAATAGTCCATAATAAAGTGACAAAGTGCGCCGTGTACTGGATATTTCTTCCAATTATCCTAGTCAAAACCCACGGTAAGTAAAAAATAACGTGGAGTTTGTGCCACGTAAAAACGGTGCTAATCACACCCTTTGGAGTAGCACGTTTCGAACAGTGGGTTTTCATAGAGGACGGGGAAAGACCCACTGTTCGAAACCCGCTACGTCAAACGACACTAACGGTGCAATAAGACAACGTACTGTAAACACCGTTTTGGTACAAACTCCATGGTAATTTTTGTTTACAGTGGGTTTGTACGGACCACGTAAAACGGTACTAACGTCACGTTAAACTTTAGTACCCGTATTCGCACCGTTAAAACGGACGTTAGGGTTTAACGGTGTGTCGGTCCGGTAGTCT
>BLSH010388284.1:170415-207289 GCA_018402905.1 Glandirana rugosa | reverse complement strand
ACTCTGCTGAGGGGCACCTGTGATGGAAGGAGGAACTCTGCTGGGGGCACCTGTGATGGAAGGAGGAACTCCGCTGGGGCACCTGTGATGGAAGGAGGAACTCTGCTGGGGGGGCACCTGTAATGTAAGGAGGAACTCTGCTGAGGGGCACCTGTGATGGAAGGAGAAACTCTGGTGAGGGGCACCTGTGATGGAAGGAGGAACTCTGCTGAGGGGCACCTGTGATGGAAGGAGGAACTCCGCTGAGGGGCACCTGTGATGGAAGGAGGAACTCTGCTGAGGGGCACCTGTGATGGAAGGAGGAACTCTGGTGAGCGGCACCTGTGATGGAAGGAGGAACTCCGCTGGGGAGATCTGGTGGCAGGCGATGTGGCAAGTGACACGCTCGGGGCTCCCACTGATTCTGCATTATGGTGAGTTGAAATATTTAATTTTATATTATGTAATAATAGAAATTATGCGCTTCAATCATCCTGACACCATAACAACCATGGTGCCGGGATGATTGAAGCGTTTGGAGTATCTTTATCTGCTGATTGTTAAACTTTCTGGAATACACAGATTGTATTGTGGTGTAGGATCTGGGCCTGCTGTCCCTCCATCCCGACTTCTTTCCTTCCTTCTCTTCTCTTTCCTTCCCTCCCTCCCTATCTCTTTCTTTCTTTCTTCCTCCCCCCATCCCTTATTCATCTCAGGCATGAGCCACGCCCCTTTAAACCACGCCCCTATTTCATTTTGACCACACCCATTTTTCGCTACGCGCGCCGCATTTCTTCGGACTAGAGCCCCTGGTCTTTTTCCCACCTAGCAACGCCCCTGGCTGGGAGAATGGGGGATTTGTGCGGAGAGAAGGGCAGGGAGAGTGGGGGGATTTGTGCAGAGAGGAGGGCTTGGAGAGTGGAGGGATTTCTGCAGAGAGGAGGTCTGGGAGAGTGGGGGGATTTGTGCAGAGAGAAGGGCTGGGAGAGTGGGGGGATTTGTGCAGAGAGAAGGGCTGGGAGAGTGGGGGGATTTGTGCAGAGAGAAGGGCTGGGAGAGTGGGGGGATTTGTGCGGAGAGGAGGGCAGGGAGAGTGGGGGGAATTTTTGCACAGAGGCGAGGGGGGGTGGAAATTTGTCTAGAGAGGAGAACTGGGAAGGAGGGGGCTTTGTACAGAGGTAAGAGCTGCAGAAGGCAGGTTGTGCAAAGTGAGATATGTGAAGGCTGGAGGGGAGGGCAGGTTGTGCAAAATGAGAGCTGTGGAGGGTGGGGGAGGTTGTGCAGAGGTGAGAGCTGTAAGTGAAGCTGGGGGTGCAGAGGTGAAACGTGGGGTGGCAAAGGTGAGAGCAGTGGATTGGGGTAAGCTTTAGATGGGGGTGCAGAAGGGGAGCAGCGATAATATGGATGGGGATGCAGAGGTGAGTTATGGACTCGGAGTGTAAGTTGTAGTTAGAGGGGTGCAGAGGTCAGATGTTGATGGGGGGGCAAAGGTGAGTTGCGGATAGGGGTGCAGAGTGGAGCTGTGGACAAGGGAGAGAAGAGGTGAGCTGTGGATGAGGGTTGCAGGGCTTAGCTTAGGCTCACAGAGGTAAGCAAAGAGATAAGCAGAAGTGAGGATTTGATGGTTACTTTTGAGAGGATACTTGAGGGAGAAGACCTGGGAAATTTGATGGGGGACAGTAAAGCATACAGAGTTAGTAACCAAGAGTACATCATGTATGGCATAGCATGCAGGGTCCAGTGGTGAGAATTTTGTAACACCTTGTACATTACAAACTCAAAACCGCTATACTTTGTATGCTGTGCTGTATGTTAACTATTAAAGGCCTCTGGACGGTACTCCTGAATGCTGTACTCTGTACAATGGGTTTTGCATTACATACTCCTTAGCCCTGCACTCTGTATGCTGGACTGCATATTACATATGTTTTAACATTGCTCTCTGTGTGCTGGGCTCTATGTTACATATTCCTGACCCCTGCACTCTGTACACAGGGCTACATGCTCCATATTTCTGAGAACAATTGACGCTTTGCATTGAATGTAAGTGTAGTGCCCCCAAAGTGTAGGCGTTCTTGTAGAGGTCTTTTTGCTAGGATAGGCAAAATTTAGTCAGGCCTGATGAAAATTGCAGGCCTGAATGTTTTGGGCAGGGGAGTGGCTCAGAGTAGGCTGGAGATTGCAGGGAGGGGCACCCCTTGGATACTCCTCCCCTGGTTCCAGAAAGTGCTGGAAGGGGGGATGGAGGAGGTGTCACTCGCTGCATATGTTAAGGAGCCCTGACCAATCCCCAATTTGGATTGGCAGGGGGCAGGCCTCCTTAAATACAGTGATCTGCCAGCAGGTGGGAGGAGAGTTCGGGTGGAAGTGGTGAAGATGTAGCAGAGGTGCTGTGGAGGCCTCTACCCAGGAGGGAGCCCCCAGTCTGGGTGGGGGGGGGGTTGACCTTGAGGCCTGGAGATTTGGGTGCAGCCAGAAATGGAGTTGATTCCTGGAGCAGCACAAGGGAGTAGGAGAACAGCAGAGGTGCTACTAAGGACACTTTAAAGTATCCACTGGAGTCAGTGAGTGACAGACCCTGGGAGCTGGATGAGAAGTGCTGGAGCAGTCTGAGAGAGAAATAGTGGACAGTCTGTGGAGGTCTCAGGAGCCAGTCATGAAGAGGAAAGCAGAACTGTTTGGTCTGGAAGAGGGATGGGCTGGGAGTTGTAGTCCATCAAAGGCCCAGCTAGCACCAACGTACTAAGCTACACTTGAGGAGTCCTTGACCCTGGCCTGTAATGGGTGATCCGGAGGTCCTGCTGATCGAGTGCAGTCCTCACCATGTGCTAGCTGCGGTAAAGAGAAAGGGGTTAAGTGAGCCTGATAAATTTCCCTTCATGTCAGGAGTAATAGTCTGCAAGTGAAGTGCTGGAGAGTAGTGAGAGGAGTAATAGTCTGCAAGTGAAGTGCTGGAGAGAAGTGAGAGGAGTAACGGTCTGTAAGTGAAGTGCTGGAAGACGTAGAGTTGTATATACGGTCGTGTATATAGTTGGTCCTGTAAAGTAATTCTTTGGGGCATCCCACAGTCACCCCTTTTCCCCATCCAAGTTAATCCTTAATCCCCTAAATAAAACACACAAAAACAAGAGCTGGCCTGTTCAGTTCAGTGACTTTGGATGTGTGAGATATGGTGGGATTGAGGGCACCCAGAAGGTGAACCACAACTACCAGCCACCCCTGAGGGTGTAATGCGCAGTTCTAAGCCTTCACTTATTAAAATTATTTGGCGCCGCTGTACTTCTCTCCTCTACGGAAGGTGTGTCTGGGGGTGGGGTTTGAGCATGGTTGGGGGTGGGGTTTGGGCGTGGTTGGAGGCAGGGTTTTGGGTGGGAAGGGTGAGTTCCTGCACCTATTTTCTGAGAAAAAAAGCCCAGTGGCTTCCCCTCAGGCCTTAGAAACTGAAGTAATCCCTCGGAGTTGTCAGTTGCTGGCTTTCTTTGTAAATATCGGTTTTGTTGCAGTAGGCTGTATTATACAGAGGTGACACTTCACAGGCAGGTTAAGGGCATCCCCGGGCACATTCCCAGGCACATCATTTAAATTCATTTTGAATTTCTAATGTTACCCTTTAAGTAGTATTAAAATCACTGCTCCCGGCCAAACATTTAATTGACAATCCTTATCCAAGGTTGTGGAAATTACTATTTGTGACATTCATCTACCATTGACTTTAATGGGGTTCATGTTCAGCATCTGAGCTTGGGTCATGTTCTGCAAAACTTCCTCAAACCAACTCCAGGTAATGTTTGGCTCATCTTTAATTATGATTCTGGTAAAAAGCACTGCAAGGTTTTTTTTACAAATGAAATAGAGGCTTTTTCCCAATTTTGCATTTTTTAAATGCCAAACTTTAAAATAATGCAAAAAACAAATATGAAAAAAGTTTAAATATTGATGGTTAGAAAAATATCAATAAAAAATCAATGAGAAAATAGTTAAACTCTGGACAACCACTACTACAAGTAAGCCTATAATAAGGCTTACCTGTAGGTCCCGGGAATATCTCCGAAACTTGTACCGTTTAGGAAATATTCCCTGTATCTTCATGTGCCGACGTCATCGACACATGCACACTGAAGAATCGGCCCCAGGGTGGCCCAGGGTGGCCCAGGGTGCGGTTTCTTCAGTAAATATGCCGTAACCAGCTGCTCTCGTGCGCATGCGGGGAGTGACGTCAGCACGGCTCCGGAGCTGGAGCCCGCGCTGTGTTGGCCGAAGCCGCTGAACCTGGAAGCAACATGTCGCCGGTCACTGCGGTGTGCCGAGATCGCTGCAACAGCCTCAGTCCAAGGTATGTATTTCATAATGAGCTAGTATGCGATGCTTTTTTTTTTTTTTAGTTGACAACCACTTTGAGAGTTGAATGATAAGAAGAAGTTTGAGCTGAATATGGTAAACTAACAAGGTTAGTAAGGTGTTAGGAACACATTTTGTTAATTACTTTTCAGGTTAATTTAACTGGAGAGTGCAAAATCTGGTTGTGCATGGGAGCCAATCAGCTTCTAACTTCAGCTTGTTCAAATAAACTTTGACAATAAAACCTGGAATCTGATTGGTTTCTATGAACAGCTGCACTTGATTATAGAATCGACCTCTATATGCAGATTGAAGCTCATCCTTTTGATCTTAAAGTAGAAATAAAGGCAACATTTTTAAAAAATTTGTATAGAGTAAGGGAAAAATGTATTCCCTGTCAGTGTTTTTTTTACCTATGTTCTATTAGGGAGATTTCCCTTCACTTCCTGTCCCACAGCCAAACCAGGAAGTGATAATAACTCAACACACAGCCATTAATGTCTAAACAACTGGCAACAAAAGTGAGTACACCCCTAAGTGTAAATGTCCAAATTGGGCCCAAAGTGTCAATATTTTCTGTGGCCACCATTATTTTCCAGCACTGCCTTAACCCTTTTGGGCATGGAGTTCACCAGAGCTTCACAGCTTGCCACTGAAGTCCTCTTCCACTCCTCCATGATGACATCACGGAGCTGTTGGATGTTAGAGACCTTGCACTCCTCCGCCTTCTGTTTGAGGGTGCCCCACAAAAGGCTCAATAGGGTTTAGGTCTGGAGACATGTTTGGCCAGTCCATCACCTTTACCCTCAGCTTCTTTAGCAAGGCAGTGGTCATTTTTGAGGTGTGTTTGGGGTCGTTATCATGTTGGAATACTGCCCCGAGTCCCAGTCTCCGAAGGGAGGGGATCATGTTCTGCTTCAGTACGTCACAGTACATGTTGGCATTCATGGTTCTGTTGATGAACTGTAGCTCCCCAGTGCCGGCAGCACTCATGCAGCCCCAGACCATGACACTCCCACCACTATGCTTGACTGTAGGCAAGACACACTTGTCTTTGTACTACTCACCTGGTTTCCGCCACACACGCTTGACACCATCTGAAATAAATAAGTTAATCTTGGTCTCATCAGACCACAGGACATGGTTCCAGTAATCCATGCCCTTAGTCTGCTTGTCTTCAGCAAATTGTTTGCAGGCTTTTTGTGCATCATCTTTAGAAGAGGCTTCCTTCTGGGACGACAGCCAGGCAGACCAATTTCATGCAGTGTGCAGCGTATGGTCTGAGTACCGACAGGCTGACCCCCCACCCCTTCATCCTCTGCAGCAATGCTGGCAGGATCTCCCAAATTTCAGCAGCGCAGACGATCCTACACAGAGTTCTGCAAGTGTCTTTGGGAGTGTGGGCTGTAATACAGCCTCTTGTACCCCAGCAAGTTAAGAATCATCGATGGTGGGTCTACGCGTTGCTTTGACACCCCCGTGGCCGCGAGCTCCTGGCTTGATTCTCGCTGAAACCTCCCTTGGATCCCCAAATGAATTGCACATGGCGAGCTGCAGCACCATTTGGAGACTTTGATCCTGCCGCATACCACATATTATGGAAGCGGAGCACACTCTACACAGCATAAGGTTAAGATGAAAGGTTCTTCTATCCGTTAAGTAAGGGGCACTTTGTTTTTCCCCCTTCTTTTTTCCTCATTTTTCCTTGTCTCTGCTTTGGATATTTTAGATACCACCTAGGACACAGGTGAGTCCCCCCCCCCCCCCTCCCATGGGCTCTACCCATGGGCTCTGTTCCCCACGTGGACACTTCCTAAGAGGCATGGAACCCACTATGTTTGCAAAAGTTCAGGGTACAAACCCGGCACCTATTTTTCTTTTGTTTTTTTTCTTTTATGTTCAGTTTGGTTTTTGTTGAGGTGCAAGAGTAGGGAGTTTTTTTCAAGGAGACTGGGTATATTTAGATACTAGAAGGGCTTATATGCTTTTACTATGCACTGTGCTTGATACAGAATACTAGCTCGAACAGATCACACTTATACTGCTTAACATTCATTGCTCAGGGCAAAGGGATGAAATGGCTCTGCTATATGCATGCATGTCATGGAGGGGTTGTCATGAAGCTTTACCATGGACAGGCATATCCCTAACATTCCACTATGGCTAATAACACTAAAGAGTTGTTAACTTTCTTATACTAGAATGTTAGGGGCTCAACTCCAATTACAAGTGATCTATACTATTTCAATATCTGAAACTACATAACCGGCACAGTAATGTTACAAGAAACCCACCTTACGGGTAGTAGGACGATGGCCCTTAAAAAACCATGGGTGCAAAGAATGTTGCATTCTACCTATTCTACATACTCCCGTGGGGTTTCTATATTAATTAGTAAAAGTATATCATGTGTGATCAATGCTGTTTATTCAGACCCTAATGAGAAATTTGTAATGTTAGTGCTCACCATATGGCATCAGAGGTATATTATAGTGAATATTTATTTGCCTCTCCCTTGTCAACTACAACCCCTGTACACACTGCTGGAGAAGCCGGCTCCACATTGCCCTGCACATATCTTATTTATGGGAGATTTCAACGCTATATTGTCAAAGGATCTAGACAGGCCGGTACCTCCCAATAACTAACTCCGCTGGCCTCACAGAGGTGTGGAGGTGGCTGCACCCTCACAATAGCTTCTCGGCCACTTTTAAAACCTCCTCACGTATAGATATGGCCTTTGCAAACCAGGCCCTTCTTGGTCAGGTCCTGCATGCGGGGTATCTCCCCTCTGGCCTGTCTAATCATAGCCCTTTGAAATTGACCCTGAGAACCCAGAGAACGCGTAGCCACGCCCTCTGGCATTTACAACCTCACTGGATAAATCATGAGTCGCTCCAGGAGCGTATTCCTCCTACTTTTAGGGATTACTGGGAAAATAATGCGGAGTCGCCTCCTCCTGTCATGGTCTGGGACGCATTCAAAGCCCACAGCAGGGGATGATACATTTTGGCTATGGCAGACAGTGAGGGCTGAGCAGGGAGATCTGGTCTCCACACTGCAATCTAATGTAGAGAATGCCTAGAGAATCTCAATACTCCTCATCCCCTACTGCAGGTAATTTTGACCATCTCTCTTCCATTAGAAGAGAATTACATCTCCATGTCTCAGAACTTACCAGAATGGACCTGCAAACTCGCAGGCAGGAATATTTTGAGCATGGTGATAAAACCTGAAAATGATTAGCATTGATGGCCCAGCAGGATAGGCCCTTAACTGTAATAAATGAAATCCTTACAGCAGAAGGGAACATAGCGGTTACTCAGGAAGACATTTTGGCTGAATTTACCAGGTTCTACTCCACCCTGTACACCACCTCGTTGCCACCTGATTTGATTCCACCGATATGCTCACTACATTAGACACCCTAGCATTGATTTGGCTATCTGACTCCGAACGTAAACTTCTTGCGGCAGACATCACCCCGGAGGAGATTGCCTCCACCATTCAGTCCTTCTCCACAGGTAAATCCCCAGGGCCTGATGGCCTGCCAATTGAATTTTTATAGAGCTCACGTGAAACTGATTGCACCTAAACTGGCCATATTATACAAATCCTGCCTACAGTTCGGCTCTTTGCCTCCCTCCATGAAGGAGGCACATATTATCTTAATCCCCAAGCCCAATAAAGACCCCAAGCTGTGCGCCTCATATAGGCCCATTGCCCTCCTAAATTGTGATTTAAAAATAGTCACAAAGATATTAGCCACTAGACTGAATAAAGTCATTAAGTCTCTGATTGACAAGGGCCAAACAGGCTTTATGCCTGGTAGATCCACCGACATCAACATTCGCCGGTTATTCGCCAACATACATGCCCCCCACACAAACCAAGGTACTAGAACGATAACCACCTTGGATATGGAAAAGGCGTTTGACATGGTGGAGTGCAACTACCTATGGGAGGTGATGAGAAGGATGGGATTTCCAATAAACTTTATAGGTTGGGTCAAAACGCTCTACACGGGTCCCCTGTCTGTCATAAGACTGAATAGAGTGGTGTCGCCCCTCTTTCAACTGCAGAGGGGTACCAGGCTTGGCTGCCCTCTCTCCCTGGCTCTCTTCACCCTGGCTATGGAGCCCATTGCTGAGGCCCTCCGGAGATCCGTAGCTTTAGGGTGGGGTGGCTGGAGGAAAGAGTGGCACTATACGCCGATGATCTGTTACTATTCCTAAATGATGCTGGGGCCTCTCTGCAGGGGGCTCTAGAGATCATGGACACCTTTTTAAGATTCACGGGATTGCAGGTTAATTGGCACAAATCATTACTCTTTCCGGTGGGTGAGGGCGCAGGGTCCTCCTCCCTTGTGCCTCAAGCACTACTGAAACTCCCTTCAATGGCTCCCACAAACCTTCTTTGACTCCATCAAGCGCGTCTTCTTGTACTTTTTATGGGGCTCTAAACCACCTAGATACAAGTATAACACACTTACAAGACCCATCGATAGAGGGGGCCTGGCCATGCCTGACTGTTTTACAAATTTCCTGGCAACACAACTGGTCCCACTGGTGGCTGCAGCCAGACCTCACAAATTTGGCTGTTGTGCTGTTGTACAATCTCTGGAGGCCCTATAGGCTTTACTGCTCAGGGGAGACAAGTCTGCACATTTTATTACTCCCTCTATGCGCATGACCATTAGGGCTTGGAGGGCGGGGCAGCCAAACAGAAACTTCCTCCTACTACCCTTTCTCCACACACTACTCTGTGGCTCAACCCCACCCTCCCCCATTTCTTTACCATCCCCAAACCACAAGCCTGGGCAAAATATAAGATCATTAAGCTGGAGCATATCTTAACCAACTCTGATCTGTCATCTTTTTTTCAGAACTTCAGTCTAAATTTAACGTGCCTGAACATTACCACTTCAGGTACCTTCAAGTTACACATGCCTTCAGATGCCAATTTCTGGGTCAACCTGTATCCTTGTCTTATTCAGACCTTGAATCCATTCTCCGTATACAGGATCTGGAGAAACCCACCTCACAGCTGTATATTTACCTTACTGTGGCAGCTAGCCCAGACCTGTCTTCCCTTCGTCAAAAATGGATGGGAGACATTCCTGACATGGATGAAGAAGACTAGAGGATGATCTGTGATTTCCCATTCTCCTCCCTAATTTCCACCAGGGACAAAATGGTCCAGTATAAGATTTTACATAGAGTGTACTACACACTGCACAGGTTACATAAGATGTCCGGTGCACATTCCTCACTGTGCTGGAGGCGTTCACACCCACAGGGTGAGTTTTTTCACATCTTCTGGACCTGTCCTGCTATTGAACATTATTGGCAGGAGGTACTGGTGGTGGTTGGTAAGGTCACAGGGATATCTATAACAAAGGATCCCAGGTACTGTCTGTTAGTTCTAGTGGAACAGTTAACAACCACAATGGCTAAGAGAACGCTTATTAACCTCTTGTTTTTTGCTCGGAAAGCTATAACAATGTGTTGGAATCAAGCTCCCCCCCCCCCCCCCCCACACTCTCGATTTGGGAAGGACTAATCAATGCTAGGTTACTTCTTTACTTAGCTGCCTATGCTAACAGAGGATGCCCTGGTAAATTTAGAAAGATCTGGTCTTCGTGACTGGATGAAGAGTCTACAGCAAGTACTGAGCCAGATAACACTCACCAATAAATAAGCCTGATATGTATTTTCTACCGAACTGACTCCTTACAGTCCATCCTTTATACAATTGTTTGAGCCTTAACATAACAGAGAAGCACCTGATCTCCTTACTGGGGTATTAGAATAGATGGTTGTTTTTGTAATGTTGCACTGTATGTCTACATGTGTTTTTTACGTGTCTTTTGAGACTGACAGTCTCGTCCCTGTGTGGGCAAACGTGTTGTTCAATTTAATACATGAAAATTCAATAAAAAGGATTTTTTAAAAAATAAAAAAATTTCGGTCCAAAAAATAAAAACCCCAGTGGTGATCAAATACCACCAAAAGACAGCTCTATTTGTGGGAAAAAAATGATAAAAATTTTGTTTGGGTACAACGTCACACGACCGCTCAATTGCCATTCAAAGTGTGACACCGCTGAAAGCTGAAAATTGGCCTGGGTAGGAGGGGGGTGAAAGTGTCCAGTATTGAAGTGGTTAAGCATGTTCAGAATCCACAAGTGGGTAAATAATAATGCCCGGTAGTATAAGCTCCAACGCCTTGATAATGATGCTAGCATGTGCTACAGGAGATTTCATGGTATCTGCTTTATATGTAGAGCTACTTTTCACATGTACAGAGAACCGAACAAGAGAAAGGGGAAATTTCTTATGTTTTGTTACTCTCAGCATTTCCCAGTACCACCTTTCCCACTACAGCAGTGGTTCTCAACTCCGATCCTCGGGACCCACCAACAGGCCAGATTTTAAGTATTACCTTGGGGAGATGCAGACTAGAATACTGCAATCACTGAGCAGCAAATGATATCACCTGTGATGTATTTCAGTTATCCTGCAAACCTGGCCTGTTGGGGGGTCCCGAGGACTGGAGTTGAGAACCACTGCACTACAGTTTTCTTGCTGAATTTAGCCAGAAATGAAAGAGGGAAATAAAATAAGGAAAACCAAATTATAATAAGAATGTTTGAGGTTTGGTGCTGCTCCCCTTTAAACTCCAGTTCCATGCTCCCATAAACAGTGCCCACTATGTGCAGGGCACCATCTAGTGGTGAAGGGGAGAAGCATCGGCCAATACTGTTAGAGGAGTGGTCAGAAGAGCAGACTATTATAGATGTTTGTATGACTTGGGCCAAAGGAGGGGGAGAAAACACACATAAATGCTTGATTTTTTTTAAAGTTCTCTGTACCTCCGTTAGAGCCATTTACACCTGAAAAGCAGTGTTTTATGAACTTGCAGTGGGATTATAAAACTGCACCTAAATAGCCAATGAAGTTGCCATTTTCAGCCAAAAGAGGAAGTTCTACTTGTTTGCTTCCCCCCCCCCCCCATTCACTGCCATGTTTGCCACCTTTCGGGGGGAGCGGGTACCTGTTTTTGACAGGTACCTATCCCCACTTCCAGGAGACCTCGCCGCGGCAAAGTCCCCCGGAAGTTTGGTCCCCTTCCCCAGCCGCCGGGTTATTCACAAAGCACAGCACACTTTGCACATGCGCAGTAGGGAACCGGCTGTGAAGCCGTAATAAGGAATGGTGGCAGCACCACCCGAGAGCGGATTGAAAAATTGGCTGCGGTGCCGACATCGCAGGATCCCCGGACAGGTAAGTGTCCTAATATTAAAAGTCAGCAGCTACAGTATTTGTGGCTGCTGACTATTATTTTTTTGGGTGGGGGAGCTGGAGCTGCGCTTTAACTTTTTCAGATGTCTTCAGGACAGCCACACAATGTCGCAGGGTTCCCTTTTCCTTGTCTCCAGGCTGGATGGCCCTCGCTGATACTACACGGGTGATGAATGGTGCACAGTGACCTTCAACCTGAAAGACTGAGGACATCTTGTGGCAAAGTAAAGGTGCTGCAGAGGACAACTCCAGGTTGAATGTGAATATTGCAGTCAGGGCTGTTTTTTTTTTTTCTAACACTGACTGGGGATCTTTTTTAGGAAAAAATGCCCTTAAGGCTGCTTTCACACTGAGGCATTTTACTGACGCTGTTTAGCTAAAAATAGCATCTGTAAAGCGCCTCAAAAGTCCCCCCCAATCCACCCCAATGTGAAAGCCCTCAGTGCTTTCACACTGGGGCGGTGCGCTAGCAGGACGTTACAAAAAGTCCTGCAAGCAGCATCTTTGGGGCGGTGAGGGGAGCGGTAATATACCGCTCCTCTACCGCCCCTGCCATTGAAATGAATGGCAATCGTTTCCGAAGCAGTTGCACACCGCCTCGGTAGCGCTGAGCGCCGGCACTTTTAACTCCTTTTTAACCCCTTGAGGGGGGTTAAAAATGCGGCGCTCCCACCCGCATAGCGGAGCCCTATCGCTGGTAAAACTCCGCTAAAACTAGCAGGGTTTTGCCGCGACCGTGGCTACCCGTGCAGTGTGAAAGTAGCCTAAGAATAGCCTAGAGTTGGCTAACCTATCAAATAGAAAATCGATTCAAGATAGCAATGGGTTACCTGTGCATACTGCTTTTTTCTTCTTTCTCCCCTACAATCCCCCTAGCCCGGCTGCTTGATTTGCAAATGCCAAATGAAAGTTGGCATGCAGCACCTGAATGTTCCCACTATTTAGTGCCCAAAAGTTCACTTTAAACTCTGGCAGCTGAAGGAAACAGTTACATTATGCACAGTGCAGCGACTGTTAACTGAACTGCTAATTACTGCAGCTGCTGTATTTCATAGCAGATACTGCAAATGTTCTTCCCGCTCCAATTAATTTATTTATGAAGCACAACCTAACACAACCTCCAACTAGACACAAAGAACTAGCTCCACTCTAAAAGTATTTGCATGTCTCTCAGTTTAAAGTCTTCCATTTGTAAATATTAACTGTGCTGACAGAAATTCATTGAATTAAAACCGTCTTTATTTTTAATCATTTGATTTTGCTGTTTGCTTCTAACACAACAGTGCTTTGAAAAAGGCCGGCATAGGTATTTCAGTTTTACATGTTGATTAAGTCATATTTCCATGACAATAAGTCATAAATGTGTGTGCAACCACCAGAGGGCACACCTGAGAACAGTCAGCATCCATCTATATAAAATGACATTGTTCTCTTCTTTAAAGGGCTAGTTCACCTATTCACAAAACAGGAAAAGGTGAACTAACTCGCACAGCGCCCTCCCCAAACCCCCGGTCTCTGCTGCCCACACCCCCCCTGGATGATTAACTTTCACTGCCCACGCTTGATGTAACGGTCCAGGCATTTAAAACTGCGCTCTTCTGCACCCTTCTTTCTTCTAGGATGCCAGGAAAGCTCTGAGCAATTCTGACCAATGTCCGCTCACCACCATGATGCTACATAGCCTCCTGGCTTAGTGCTGTAGTTTTTCGATGCACGGACCACAACACCGGCTGTGTGGACAGCATAAGATAATCAAGGAAGGAAATATGGGCAGTAGGGACCTCGGGTGTAGGTAGGGTAAAGCAAGTTGGTTAATCAATTCAATTTTTGTAAACCCTAAATTCTCCCTAAAACCCTAAAAAAGATAATTCTCTCTCTCTACAAGTCTCTGGTCCGCATCTTGAATATGCTGTCCAGTTCTGGGCACCAGTCCTTAGGAAGGATGTGCTGGAACTGAAGAGAGTCCAGGGAAGGGTAACAAAGCTAATTAAGGGAATAGAGAATCTCAGCTATGGGGAAAGAGTACAAGCACTGAACTTATTCTCTCTGGAGAGGAGATATGCAATCAATGTACAAATACTGTAGGGAAAAAACGAATTAGTCAAAGGGAACTTAAAAAAGAATGCGCCCATTCACTAAAATTGGAAGAGAAGCGGTTTAACCATTAACTGTGTAGAGGGTTCTTTACTGTCAGATTGGTAAGGATGTGGAATTCTCTTCCACAAGCAGTGGTATCAGCAGGGAGCATTGATAGGTTCAAAAAACTATTAGATGGGCACCTCAATGACCACAACATACAGGGGTATACGATTTACTATTGACATAAACACACACACACACACACACACCATAGATTGAACTAGATGGACTGATGTGTTTTTTCAACCTCACCAACTATGTATATGTAACTAAAGGCATAACATTTATTGTATAAATCACTCTCTCTGTTACGGGTGACACACCTGGCCAGGTGACGCTGCCTCACCCAAGGCATAGAGTAGCAGCTTGGTCTTCATCAGAGCATCCCACAAGGAGTGATGGACCAGTGACCCTACTGGACTAGATGTGGCCTTCAGGATTACCCCAACAAGAGGTCGCAGGAAGGCTACCTTCTGGGGACATGATTCAAATGATGGAATTTCAGGAGGTCAGAGTCCCAGCTTGGGTTAGGGCAGGTGGAAGGCAGAGAATAGTCAGCTGTGGAAGCCTTACAGAGAATGCAAGCACAGTAGTGGACGATTAAACAAAAAAACAGAATCTCAGGCACAGGGTAACTGGCAAGAAATGAAAGCACAGACATAGAGAGACAGCTTGTTCTTCATCAGAGCATCCCACATGGAGTGATGGATCAGTGACCCTACTGGACTAGACATGGCCTTCAGGATTACCCCACCAAGGGGTCACCGGAGCAGGAAGGCTACCTTCTGGGAATAGGGTTCAAATGATGGAATTTCAGGAGGTCAGAGTCCAGGCTGGGGTTAAGGCAGGTGGACACCAAGAGAATAGTCAGCTGTGGAAGCCTTACAGAGAATGCAAGCACATAGTGGACGATTAAGCAAAAAAAACAGAATCTCAGGCACAGGGTAGCTTCGAAGAAGTGACAGCACAGGAATAGAGTGGCAGCTTGGTCTTCATCAGAGCATTTCACAAGGAGTGATGGATCAGTGACCCTACTGGACCAGACATGGCCTTCAGGATTACGCCACCAAGGGGTCGTAGGAGCAGGAAGGCTACCTTCTGGGGATAGGGTTCAAACGATGGAATTTCAGGAGGTTAGAGTCCAATCTTGGGTTAAGGCAGCTGGAAGGCAGAGAATAGTCAGCTGGGAAGCCTTACAGAGAATGCAAGCACAGTAGTGGACAATTAAACAAAAAAACGGAATCTCAGGCACAGAGTAGCTGGCAAGAAGTGACAACTCAGACATTGAGTGACAGCTTGGTCTTCATCAGAGCATCCCACATGGAGTGATGGACCTGTGACCCTACTGGACTAGACATGGCCTTCAGGATTACCCCACCAAGGGGTCACAGGAGCAGGAAGGCTACCTTCTGGGAATAGGGTTCAAATGATGGAATTTCAGGAGGTCAGAGTCCAGGCTGGGGTTAAGGCAGGTGGACACCAAGAGAAAAGTCAGCTGTGGAAGCCTTACAGAGAATGCAAGCACAGTAGTGGACAATTAAGCAAAAAAAAAACCAGAATCTCAGGCACAGGGTAGCTGGCAAGAAGTGACAGCACAGGAATAGAGTGGCAGCTTGGTCTTCATCAGAGCATCCCACAAGGAGTGATGGACCAGTGACCCTACTGGACCAGACATGGCCTTCAGGATTACCCCACCAAGGGGTCGTAGGAGCAGGAAGGCTACCTTCTGGGGATAGGGTTCAAACGATGGAATTTCAGGAGGTCAGAGTCCAATCTTGGGTTAAGGCAGGTGGAAGGCAGAGAATAGTCAGCTGTGGAAGCCTTACAGAGAATGCAAGCACAGTAGTGGACGATTAAACAAAAAAACTGAATCTCAGGCACAGAGTAGCTGGCAAGAAGTGACAACTCAGACATTGAGTGACAGCTTGGTCTTCATCAGAGCATCCCACATGGAGTGATGGACCTGTGACCCTACTGGACTAGACATGGCCTTCAGGATTACCCCACCAAGGGGTCACAGGAGCAGGAAGGCTACCTTCTGGGAATAGGGTTCAAATGATGGAATTTCAGGAGGTCAGAGTCCAGGCTGGGGTTAAGGCAGGTGGACACCAAGAGAAAAGTCAGCTGTGGAAGCCTTACAGAGAATGCAAGCACAGTAGTGGACAATTAAGCAAAAAAAAAACCAGAATCTCAGGCACAGGGTAGCTGGCAAGAAGTGACAGCACAGGAATAGAGTGGCAGCTTGGTCTTCATCAGAGCATCCCACAAGGAGTGATGGACCAGTGACCCTACTGGACCAGACATGGCCTTCAGGATTACCCCACCAAGGGGTCGTAGGAGCAGGAAGGCTACCTTCTGGGGATAGGGTTCAAACGATGGAATTTCAGGAGGTCAGAGTCCAATCTTGGGTTAAGGCAGGTGGAAGGCAGAGAATAGTCAGCTGTGGAAGCCTTACAGAGAATGCAAGCACAGTAGTGGACGATTAAACAAAAAAACTGAATCTCAGGCACAGAGTAGCTGGCAAGAAGTGACAACTCAGACATTGAGTGACAGCTTGGTCTTCATCAGAGCATCCCACATGGAGTGATGGACCTGTGACCCTACTGGACTAGACATGGCCTTCAGGATTACTCCACCAGAATCTCAGGCACAGGGTAGCTGGCAAGAAGTCACAGCACTGGCCATCAGGTGGGAATGAGTTTAAATGCCCTATTGGTTATTGAGCATGCTCAGCATCAAGGATGCACACCAATGCATGCCACTGCATGTCATTGCCAGATAGGAACTGGTCACTGGTCACTGTAGTGCAGTATACAGATACTAATCCACAGACCAATGGGTATATAGATGACTCAAGAAGCTGTAAACATGCAACATGATATAGTGGTGTCACTCTCTGGCCATACAATGGGACAATCAGATTATAAACCCTTTGGCAGAAAAACAATCCAATGCTATGTAGCTTTTTCTGGAGTTCCATTTTAATTATTGTTTATTTGGTTTTCAGTAATAAATTCATTCTTATAGACTGTCCTGTTTTCTATCCATTTCTGCAGTGTCTGCTTTGTTAATTTTCCGTTTTCAACTGAAGTGTTCTCATATTTGTGAACTATTACCCATCGCCAGGTGCTTGCCAATGTTCCGCAACTATTTATTACAAAATATTTACACTTCTGCCAAAGAAATATACTGTGCGCTGACATTTTTCTGCAATATTTTATGTCCCAACCAGTCAAGCACATCGAAAAAAAGATTTGTGTTAAGTCAGTATGAGTTTGATGAATACGCTAATGCTGGGAGTTTGCCATTAGGGTACCATATGCCCCAGCTGAAAGGGAATGTATAAGATTTAATGGTATTTAATGTACTTAAATACTGGATTTAGGATAATATAGGATGTTATTATTATTCATAAAATATATTAGGAAATAATAGGATATAGCATTTCATGTAATTCATGGAAATGTATAAGATTTATTGGGGTTTAATGTATTTAACCACTTCACCCCCGGAAGGATTTCCCATGTTAGGACTAGAGCACTTTCTGTGATTCGGCATTGCAATTGCGCGGTCGTGCGACGTTGTACCCAAATGAAATTTGCGTCCTTTTTCCCCCACAAATAGAGCTTCCTTTTGGTGGTATTTGATCCCCTCTGCGTCATTTCTAATCACCGCTATATACAAAAAAAGAGCGACAATTTTGCACAAAAAAAAACAATATTTCTTACTTTTTGCTAAACTGCAAATCCAAGAAAAAAATATAAAAAAACAAATGTATTAATCAGTTTTGGCCGATTTATATTCTTCCACATATTTTTGGTTAAAAAAATCACAGTCGCCGTTTATTGATTGGTTTGCGCAAATGTTGCCACGTTTACAAACGTAAATGAGAATTCATTTCTGCCGTTTTTAAATTTTTTTTTCCATGGTAATGGCGGCGAACTGTTATTTTTATCAGGACTGTGATATTGGGGCAGACATGTCGGACATTTTTGACACTTTTTTGGGACCAATGACATTTATACAGCAATCAGAAATTTAAATATCCACTGATTACTGTATAAATGTCATTGGCAGTGAAGGGGTTAACTTGCAGGGGGAGATCTAGGGGTTAACTGTGTTCCCTAGGCGTGTTCTAACTGTGAGGGGGCTGGGCTACCATGGGTATAAGAGATCTAACTGATCCCAGTGACAGGGATCAGTAGATCTCTTAAATGCCCACTGACAGAGCGGGGAACCGCCGTGTTTACATTGGTGGTTCCCCGTTCTTTCCCTCTGGCAGGTCATCGCGGCTCGCCAGCGGACATCGGTTCCGCTCGAGCTGCGGGCACACTCCTGCAGAGTGCGGCGGGCTCCTGCCTGCTAACTGCGCACGCGCTAGCCGCCACTTATATACGGCGATTTGCGGGTCAGTGCCACTCTGCAGCAGTAAATATACTGCGCGCGGTCGGGAACCAGTTAAAGAGGAACTGCAATCTGCTCACATAATTTGTAATAAAAACATCTTTGCCATTCTGAAGCTTCCCTCCAACCCAGCCTTTCTCAACCTTTTCAACACTGAGGAACCCTTGAAATAATTCTCCTGTCTCGGGGAACCCCTGCTAAAAATTAAAAATCTACAACTCATAATACATCAGTGTGATGGTCAATGGGAAGAATGCTCCTTACATTTGTGGTCATTGGGAAGAATTACCCCTTACAGATAGCTAAAAAGATCAATGGTATCATTGGGAATTTATCTGATAGGTAGAAATTGACCATTGCTCAAGGAACCCCTAGCAACCTCTGGAGGAACCCTGGTTGAGAACCACTTTGCATATTATTTTATATATACACTGTGATTCTGTACTTGCCAAATATGCTGCAGAAATCTCCCTCCTCTGAGTCTGGCTGCAGCCATTTTAACTATGGGCAGCTGAAGATGACTCATCCACCCTCCCGTCCTGGCAAACTCTTACGAGAGTGATAGAAAGCTGTGCATGATGGCATAAGCCTAGGCTAATGACCAGGCAAGAAACAGGACGTGGGCTGGATAAGGTATTTACTGGCAGAAAAAATGTTTTACTATCCAAAGTTAAAACAACAAGGACAGAAGATTTAACAGCTGGAAAGATGAAGAAATGACTGAAGGTCTGCTTTAAATATAGGCTTTAGCATAATATAGGATACAATATACACTCACCGGCCACTTTATTAGGTACACCTGTTCAGTTGATTGATAACACAAATTACTGATCAGCTAATCCCATGGCAGCATTTAGGCATCTAGACATGGTGAAGACGACTTGCTGAAGTTCAAACCAAGCATCAGAATGGGGAAAAAACAGGGATTTAACTGACTTTGAACGTGGCATGGTTGTTGGTGCCAGATGGGCTGGTCTGAGTATTTCAAAAACTGCTGATCTACTGGGATTTTCACGCACAGCCATCTCTCGGGTTTACAGAGAATGGTCCGAAAAAGAGAAAATTTCCAGTGAGTGGCAGTTGTGTGGAGGAAAATGCTTTGTTGATGTCAGAGGTCAGAGGGAAATGGTCAGATTGGTTTGAGATGATAGAAAGGCAACAATAACTCAAATAACCACTCGTTACAACCAAGGTATGCAGAATACCATCTTTGAATGCACAGCACATCGAACTTTGAAGCAGATGGGCTACAGCAGCCCAAGACCACACTAGTCTTCTGCTGAGGCTACAATTCGCTCACCAAAATTGAACAATAGAAGATTGGAAAAATGTTGCCTGATCTGATGAGTCTCGATTTCAGCTGCGACATTCAGATGGTAGGGTTGGAATTTGGCGTAAACAACATGAAAGCATGGATCCATCCTGCTTTGTAACAACAAGGCTGGTGGTGTGATGGTGTGAGGGATATTTTCTTGGCACACTTTGGGCCACTTAGTACCAATTAAGCATCGTTTAAAAGCCACAACCTACCTGAGTATTGTTGCTGACCATGTCCATCCCTTTATGACTACAGTGTCCCCATCTTCTGATGATTCCTTCCAGCAGGATAATGCACCATGCCACAAAGCTCAAAGCATCTTAAACTGGTTTCTTGAACATGACAGTGAGGTCACTGCACTCCAATGGCCTCCACAGTCACCAGATCTCATCCAATAGAACACCTTTGGGATGTGGTGGAATGGGAGATTCGCATCATGGATGTGCAGCCGAAAAAATCTGCAGCAACTTGTGTGATGCTATCATATCACTATGGACCAAAATCTCTGAGGAATGTTTCCAACACCTCGTTGAATCTATTCCACAAAGAATTACAGCAGTTCTGAAGGCAAAAGGGGGTCCAACCCAAACCCGGTACTAGCAAGGTGTACCAATAAAGTGCCCAGTGAGTGTATTTTATTATTATTATATAACAAGATTTAAAGTATTTGAATTGAACATTTGAACATAAAATAGATCATTTATATTTAAATAGCTTTACATATATGTGTTAATGTTTTAGATTTATTTATTTATTTCAGGTACTTATATAGAGCCTTCAATTTACACAGCGCTTTTACATATATAATGTACATTCAAATCAGTCCCTGCCCTCAAGGAGCTTACAAACTAAGGTCCCTAGCTCACATTCATACATATACTAGGGAAATTTTAGACAGGATCCAATTAACCTACCAGCATGTCTTTGGAGTGTGGGAGGAAACCGGAGTACCCGGAGGAAAGCCACGCAGACACATGGAGAACATGCAAACTCCATGCAGGTAGTGTTGTGGTCAGGATTAGATAGGGCCTTCCTAAATCAGAAGAAATCTGCATGTCTCTTGTTATCCCAAATCCTTCAAGATAGTGGATGGGTTTATGCAAATCATTTCTTTATGCCCCAGGGCCTAAAATATGAGATACAGCCTAATATTCTATGGCAATTTATTTCAAACTGCATATATATGTTTGAGACTTGTTGCCCATCATCAATGTAGTATACGGAAACAATGGCTTCTATAGATTAGGCCTTGGGGAACAAAGAAGAAAGAGTAGTCAGACAGGTTTATAGTGAGGTTAAGATAAAAAAAAATAAAAAGCCCTCTAGTGAACCAATGTGATTAACAGTAGACCCTTTGTAGGCACATACTATTTTTGCTAAATTCATTTTTGTGTTTTTGTGATTTCTATAGCCAGCAACAGGCTATAGTCAGCCTAGCTGTACCTCAGCAGGAGTGATTGTTGAGCATAGAGCATATTTTCTCTGCCACAGGTTGTTAGCGCTTGCTCCAGCAGGGTGTGCTAGAAAGCTATCATTCTATGTTATGAGTGTTTGATAGCCTGGCCAATTAATGAGCTTGGGGAACCTGCTGATGCATGCTGGGAGAACTATTAAATATCTGGGAAAAATAGATGGATTGGGTGGGACTATATCGGCGCAATATGAAATCCAAACCAGAAGATAAGGTTTAAAATTGTTCAACATTTGTTAACAATAATCTAAAATATTATGATCATAAAAACATATGCGTATAACCCATATATGGTGGTCATTATTTTTTATATAGTGGTTTAGATGTAGATCCCGACATGAGACCCTAAGCAGATAGCATCCCCTGAGGAAGCCCAATATCAGGGAGAAACATGTCGGGAATCTACATCTATACCGCTACATAAAAAATAAGGACCACCATATATGGGTTATAAGAATATGTTTTTATGATCATGGCATATTAGGTTATTGTTAATAAGTATTGAACAATTTTAAACCTTATCTTCTCGTTTGGATATCATATTGCAGCGACATCCATCTGTTTTTCTCACAAATTCAGGGATGAGGTGCTCAAGTTCTATGATGATCTATCCACATTAGACCATATTCCTATTAAATATCTGGGACATCTCCGGATCTGTCTTTTCCTTTCTGGGTTCTTCTCAGTGAGGATATCATCCAAAAGTCTCTTCTAGGTCTTGGGTCTAGCCATAGAAAGAAGCAAGGATCGTCCCTCCTGGGAGGAACTCCTGAAGGTGTTGGGTGCCTAAAAAAAGAGTGTAAGGCTTGGAGGAAACAACTTACTTCTGCCCCTCACCTATGGGGCGATTGGTGACTGGTTGAGAAGGTAGCATACAATGAAAGCTTCTTCTGTTTGCCTGTCTTGGAAGATAAAGATTAAAGTAGAACTAAAGGTTGTCAGCCGTTTTAGGCCACCTTCATTGGCCGGCATGCGCAGGGGGCAGTCATCCCAGCACACAGGGATCATGCAAGAACTGTAAGCTGAACTCCACATGATGAATGTGAAACGTGGGAAACTTCTGAATAAAGAAGGCTCTACTGTGCTTCACACAGGTTCAGTGCAGGGCTTTTTGGTTCCTTTTAGCATACTTCACCATAACTTGTATGGTTATCCTTTTTTATTAATGCTTTAAGAGCCTTGTTTCTCTGCAAAATTATTTATTTTATGAACAAAGGACCCCTCATATTTGTTAATTGCATATGCAGATCTTACTTCCTTATTATCAGCGCTACACAATGGTTATACTTTACTGCTCCATCTCAAAATGCGTATACAGAATCGCTGATAACTATGCGCTCACAGTGTAACTGATATCTGATCTCAACAGTTTTCAAGAGAGAGAATGTGCTCTGAGGGCTCCCTCTAGTGGATAATCCACAAATCTCTGTGTTTAATACAATAACGTGTAAGCATATATAAAGGATACAAAAGTAAACAATGAAAAATTAATTTTAAATGTGTCCCCACTGAAAATACAACATACATTCCCTTTCAAATGGAACTGAGGTTCCCAAAAACAAATTTGTAGAAGATACAGTTATTTGGCAGAAGAAGATACTTTGTATCTTCTTGTACTTTACAAGTATCTTAACAATTGTCTAAACTGGTATATAGTATGTAAGATGTCAAGAGTTCACCTGAACAAAGGCACGTTGTTACTTTGGCTTGCATGCACCAGAGTTATCTCATTAGTGCAGCTCCGCTGATAAGGCAGTACAGCCAACCCTCCTGTACTGGGCCCAGGCCCCATAAGTTCAAAAGGGGGGGTCCAGGCACCTGTTGAGCAGGAGGGCCGGCTGTACTGTCTTATTGCAGACACTGATTGTCTCGCACTGCAGCACTGCCAGCTTCTTCTCCTTTCCCTCCCTCTGGCTGCACTGCAAATTGCTTCTAGCACATGCTTCCCTTCCATCTGCTGCCTGGGCACCCCAGATGCTGTGGGCACATAGGGGGATGTCATTTACTGCCCCCTTCCTTTCCTGAATTAAGACAGTGAGCGATTGGTACCCATCACTTCTGTGTCCATTCATCACTGAAGCATAGTAAAGTGTATTTACTATGCTTCAGTTTGTAAATGAGCAGGAAGCCTCGGGGAGCTTACTATTCATTCATCTGTGTAGCTGAGGCTGTAGAGAAAGTGACTGATAAATCTTTGTCCTCAGTTACTTTGGCTGCGAGGGGGGTGGGAACCATCACATAGGCTGTATGTGGCCCCGTGATTCCTAACAGCAGCCCTGCATTAGTGGCAGTGCAATGGCCTAAGAAAAGAAGACACCAGTCCAGCGGATGGATTGGAGAACGTGGCAGCAACAACAGATGAGCAGAGAGCTGCTGACTGTCAATCAACAGCTCTCCGCTCTGCCCCCCCTCGCTCACTGGGTCGCTGGGCTGTGGAGGGGGCAGAGCGGCCGACTCAGGCTCTCAGCGGCTCGCTCCGTTTGACGGACTCCGCTTGCTCTAAGGCAGGGGTCTCCAAACTTTTTAAACAAAGGGCCAATTTACTTCCTTCAGATTTTAGGGGGGCAAGACTATGGCCAGTGGGAGTAAACAATGACCGATCTTTGGTAATAGGAGGAGAAAAAGTTGGTGTCAGTGGGAGGAATAGTGCCCCATTGTTGGCGTCAATGGCAGAAATAATGCTTGAAGGGCCGGATAAAGGCAAGCAAAGAGCCACTTGCAGCCCTAGGGCCGCAGTTTGGAGACCACTGCTCTATGCAGGTGATCTGCTGATCTCCGCTGAGCAGGCAGATGACAGGTCCGTCTCCATTCACTGAGCAGAGGTGGACCTGCCAGAGTCCCACTCTCCTCTATGGGGAGATTGGATGAAAATGGACCGCCTGACCGATCTGCCAGACGGATGGAAAATAGGGCCACTATTCGTCTGGATTTGGTGGACAGGATTGTTGTTTCTTTATTTCTTTTTGAATTTCACTGTTTTCTGTAACTTGCCCTTGATGCGGCAGGCGCTTGTGGTCAGCCAAGTTTTGGCCCCTGCATGGGCGTTTCTCCACTTTAGCCCCGGAAGGATTTACCCCCTTACTGACCAGAGCACTTTTGCGATACCGCACTGCGTCGCTTTAACTGGCAATTGTGCGGTCGTGCGACGTTGTACCCAAATAAAATTGGCTTCCTCTTTTCCCCACAAATAGAGCTTTCTTTTGGTGGTATTTGATCACCTCTGCGGTTTTTATTACTTGCGCTATAAACAAAAAAAAGCGACAATTTTCAATAAGCATATATTGATTAGTTTGTGCAAAAGTTATAGCGTCTACAAACTATGAGAATTGATTTATGGTGTTTTTATTATATTTTTTTTTACTCGTAATGGCAGAGATCTGAAATGTTTATCGGGACTGCGATATTGCGGTGGACATATCAGACACTTTTGACACTTTTTTGTGACCATTGGCATTTATACAGAGATCAGTGCTATGAAAATGCACTGATTACTGTGTAAATGTCACTGGCAGCGAAGGGGTTAACACTAGGGGGCGATCAAAGGGTTAAATGTGGGATTGCACCGATACCAATTTTTTGCCACCGATTACCGATACCTATTTTTGGGTCATGTGACCATTTTTTTAAAGGGAATGAAGATTTCTTTTAGTTTTCTTTATGAAATGAAGAATTGGAACTCCAAAAGACTTATGAAAGCAATAAAATGCTTTTATGTGCTTGTCAAAAAGTTCTGAAAACTCAAATTGCACAGAACATGTTAAATGATAATGTCACTGACATGTAAACATCACAACAAGTTCACAACCAACCAAGTGCAATACAGTTCTGTAGTTAAGGCATGAGGAGGAGCAAGAACATTAGAACTGTGTCATTTCACAGCCCCCTGCTCCTCTGCATCCTCTTTACATTATACAAAACCCCAGTACCTCTGGGCCCCTTTACATTACACAGCCCCCTGCACCTCTGGGCCCCTTTACATTACACAGCCCCCTGCTCCTCTGGACCCCTTTGCATTACACAGCCCCCTGCTCCTCTGGACCCCTTTACATTACACAGCCCCCTGCTCCTCTGGACCCCTTTACATTACACAACCCCCTGCACCTCTGAGCCCCTTTAAATTACACAGCCCCCTGCTCCTCTGGACCCTTTTACATTACACAGCCCCTTGCTCCTCTGGGCCCTTTTACATTACACAGCCCCTTGCTCCTCTGGGCCCCTTTAAATTACACAACCCCCTTCTCCTCTGCATCCCCTTTACATTACATAACTCCATGCACCTCTGGACTCCTTTACATTACACAGCCGACCCGCAGCTGTGTATTTTCTTTGGGGGTGGTCACCTTGGAGGGGTGAGTGCGGGTGGACCTGGTTGGTCTTACTTTGTTTGTTTTTTTTTGTGTTTTTTTTACTTTTCACGTTTTTTAATTTTTTCATTATTTTGGGGGGGTCGACTTGAAGGAGAGAGTGCGGGTGGACCTGGGGGGCTCTTACTATGTTTGTTTGTGGGGTTTTTTTTACTTTTTACATTTTTATTTTTTTATGTATTTTTTTATTTTTTGGGGGTGGGGGGTTAGGGGTGGGGTCTTTGGTGAGATATCAGAGGTCTAGACAGACCCCCATATCTCTTATTGTGAGACTGAGAAAAGGAACTGAAGATAGTCCCTTTTCTCTGCAGCGCTTTACTTCAATGAATGAGGAATTTCAGGAATTTCCCATTCATTGATAAAATTACAGACTGATAGATAGTGGCAGTTAGTATTATCAGCTGTCAGTGGGGCATATAGCAGTGTTCTTAGTGATCACTGCTTGCGCCTCTGTACTACGGGGGGGGGTGGTGATCACATGTTTAGCAAGCCCCCCAAGCCCTGGGGGTGCAGGGGCCGGTATGGGGGGTGATCTGAGTGGTGGGGGGGACACATCTGGACCCCCCCCACAAGCCCCAAGCAGCACCTGAAGCCAGCGGGAGCAGCAGAGGAGGGATGCCGGCTAATGATGGTAGCTGCGGGGGCTGCCATCAGGGGTAAGGTTGCCACATCATCCCTTTAATCCAGGACACATATGAATTACACAGGTTCTGAGGCTAATTTAATGCAAATAAGGCACTGATTGAGTTTAATTACCACTTTAATCAGCCACAGAACCTGTGTAATTCATATGTGTCCTGGATTAAAGGGATGATATGGTAACGCTAATCAGGGGGTACAGGGATCAGGTTGGTGGGGGTCACCCGAGCCTGGTGGCAGCTGGCGGGAGGGGAGGAGGAGGCAGAGAGGGGGAATCCGAAGACACATGATTGGTTGTTAAAGAAGCCGTGGCCCTGTTCCTTAACAACCAATAATTGCAGGCATTTTCTCCTTTACATTTCAGTTGTTAGCGGGGGAATTCCCACTAACAACTGAAAGAACAGGTATCGGGGGCATTTTTCACAAGTACCGATACTCTGAAAATGCCCAGTATCGGTACCGATACCAATACCAGTATCGGTGCAACCCTAGTTAAATGTGTTCCCTGTCCCAGTGTTCTAACTGTATGGGGGCTGGGATGACTGGGAGGAGGAGAGAGATCGCTCCTCCCATATACTGGGAACATATGATCATCAGGGGCGGGCATACAGGGGTTGTTGGAGTCGCCATGCTGACTGGGCCCCCTGTATGCCTAGATAAGAGGGGAGCCTGAGACAGAGCTGCCCGATTCTTCCCGGCATTGCGGGGAGCTGCTCTCACTGTTTACCCTGAAAGTGAAAGCTGTGTGTGCTCTGCTGTGCTCTTTGTCTCCCCCTATGTGCAGTACCCGGCAGGAAGAGAGGTAAAGGCAGGAAGGTAATGCCTCATGCACACTGCTGCCTTTAAACGGATGTTTAGAGGCATTTCAGCATCCAGCTGCCCCTGAACTCATCTAATGTTATCTTATCAGTACATGTACACAAGGTCGTTTCCAGGCAGTTGAATTTAGAAGCAGTTCTAGGTAAGCAAAAAATGCGTTCCAGACTAATGTTCAGAGGCATTTAAAAGCCAAATGCCTAAAAACAGCTTCACGTCTAGGAGCGTTTTGTTTACAGCCGTTTCCATTTAAAAATAAAAAAACGCTCCTAGACGCGAACGCAGCTAAACGCAGCATGCAAAACAGACAATTTTAGACATCGGTTTCTAGCTGTCAAGATACAACGTTCAGCTAGGGTTGCCACATCATCCCTTTAATCCAGGACACATATGAATTACACAGTTTCTGAGGCTAATTTAGTGCAGATAAAACACAATGTGAGTTTAATTACCACCTTAATCCGCCACAGAACATGCGTAATTAATATGTGTCCTGGATTAAAGGGGTGATGTGGCAACCCTACGTTCAGGGGAGATTGAAAAGCGTCCTGTGTACATGAAGCCTTAAGGACTGCCATTTTTAAAAGGTTATCTGTATGTATGTGTGTGCATGTATGTGTTTATATCTATGTGTGTATGTGTGTGCGTGTGTATATATATATATATATATATATATATATATATACACATACATACAGGTGTGCTCATAAGTTTATATACCCTGGCAGAATTTATGCTTTCTTGGCCATTGACCTTTTACACACACACAGACTAATTACAAGCAAACAGATCACAGGTGAGGATGGTTACCTTTAATAGCCATTCAAACTCCTTTGTGTCAGTTTGTGTGCATGTTATGAGGCCAAAATCACAAAGGTATGTAAACTTTTGATCAGGGTAATTTGGGTAGTTTCAGCTGTCATTATGATTTAAAAAGAATAAACACAATTGATTGATAATAAATGGCTTCAGCCAAACACTAACCATGAGTGAAAGAAAAGTTTTTGTGTTATCATTCATATTCTCTGAAAAATTGCCAAGAAATCATAAATTCTGCCAGGGTATGTAAACTTATGAGCACAACTATATATATATATATGTGTGTATTATGTATGTGTTTATATATGTGTATGTATGTGTGCGTACATGTGTGTTTACATGTATGTATGCACATTTTATGTATGCACTTTTAATCCTGACCCCATATATATATATATATATATATATATATATATATATATATACACAATCAGAACTAATTTTTTTCCACTTGTCCCTAGTACCAGCAAAAAAATGCTGTTCCTCTGAAAAGTGATCCATGCTCAGCTCGCTTTTCAGAGGCATCTGACAGCCGGTAAAGAGGCAATATGTTGCCTACTGACCGCTTGTTTTTACCCCCTTAATGCATCATCACTATGCTGCCACTGCATGCAATGCACACAGTTGTGGAGTGGATGCAGTGCAGCCCCATTCACCTAGGGGTATAGTTCAAGGGTGCAGTGACTGGAAGAAGATTGAGAAACTCCAGTATAGAATAATCAATCTCTCCATTTTCCTCCTGTAGCCACTGAATGCCTGCGGGAGGAAAAGGAGGAGAAGTGGTGGGGGGGGGAATGGAGAAATCAGTTCCTTTATATGCAGCCACCCACTGGGCCCTGGCGTTCCACCACCATGCTCGGAGGAAGAAAGGGCCCCGGGGTCAGCGGGCCCTCCATGGTTTGTTGCATTGGGGCCCTGTAGGTTCTAGTTATACCACTGACAATCACTCTTCTCTCCCCTGTCACTGCTGGGAAGCGATCACGGGTAGCCGGCGGATATCAAGTTCGTCCCACCCACTGATTGGCTCCACCGCCAGCCAGTCAGCGCGCCTCTGGTGACGCGCGCCCACAATACACGCTCTCACGCCCGCCGTCAGATGACGGCGATTCGCACAGGAGAGCCATGATGCCGCCGTCAATCCACGGTGGGCAACTGGTTAATAAAAAATGATTTTTAAAAAAAATCTCTAAAACCTCTTCAACGTGATATTTTAGCCATCTGGTGAAATTATTTTGAATTTTGTTGGCTTTCTTGAAAGGAATTTCCCGTACTCTTGCTGGCACATACAGACCATAAAACGTTTAAATGATACAAAAGCATTAGTAACATTTTCCAAAACAAAAAACACAAAAACCTCCTGAGTTCTTTATAAAACACGAAGAATATGATTATTCAAACATCGCCGTATGCATTTAAAATATGCAATTAATCCGTCTATGAAATCTTTTTTCTTCCATTCTCTTTGGTAGTTCTGACAAAACAGAAAAGTTAGATGGTCACATGCATTCCCGTGTGAGTGTCAAGTTTTATAGACGAAGTCCCTGAAGGAGGCTTTATTGTACATGAACTCAGCTGCATACCAGCACCTGGCATTCGCTAATGCAAATGATTCCCAAAATGCTCTTCAGATATTTCCAAGTGCAAAGAATTGCTTGGTAGTCGGGGAGCTATTGTTAGAAAACAAATAAAGCTTTTCGCTGAGGTTTATTTAGCTTCCTGTAATTACCTGCTAAATGCCAAATATTTCAAATGATGAAGTACAAATAAAAAGTATTGTATACCGTACACAAAATATAAATGTAGAAAGGTTAGGCCATTATTGAGAAAATATTCAGGAAGGAGGATTATGCTCTTTTTGCTGCATGATCACAAATGAAGTCTGGATCTCCAGCATGTTGCTGACATAAGGCAGCCTAATATGCTTTTAAAGAACTTTTAACACATTTAAAATCACATATTCCTTACTTTTTATGCAACCTGGCTGCATAACAGTTGTTTAAAGGCTAAGTTCACCTTTGTTCACCTTTTTTTCTAAATTCCAGCCCCCCTATGTACCAATATAGCATTAATGTACTTCTTTTGCAAAAATAAAAAGCTTTCCATTTATTCTACATATGATTACCTCACTCTCTTCATGGCTTTTTAAAAATGCTTATCCATTACTTCTGCCTTACTTCCTTGACAGACTTTAGGTCATGACACAGGAAGGAGTTGACCAGCTGAACTCATTAGCACCCTGCATCATCTACCCTCAGCTAGTCAACAAAATTATTTTTCCCTGCAAGCTTTCCCTATTTTGTAAATAATGCTATGGGAACTTCCCTGACAAAATACATAGCAAACCCTCAATCTGCTTGAGGAGGATCTGGTAGGTATTTTAGCAAATATGTAGCCTCTCTGCGCCTGGTCCTTGATGCCGAGAGGCTGCATATGTGCGTGAATTGCTGTCAATACAGCTGTGACGACAGCATGCACGCCTAACCGCCTAACTGAAAGCTTTTTGGATCATGTGACCGCCAATCATGACAGTCACATGATCTTAACCCCACCCCTCCTCCTGGCATCACAAACCTCTTAAAGGGCCGGGAGGTGCCGGCACGAAGAGGGTAAAGGAATAGTGTACTTTTAATTTTGCACTTTAAGCATTATTAAATTCACTCTTCTTGCAAAATGGTGTTTCTATTTTAATTTTATTGCATGGGTACATGTCCCCTGGGGCAGTGCCCAGTCCCCTATGCGCTTTTTTTGTCAATCCCTTGGCTATCAACCTTAAAAATGGAAAAAAGGAATTTGACCAGTTCGACTTCTATTGACTTCAATGGGGTTCGGATTCGGCATCCAAACTTATGAAATGTTTGGGCAAACCTTATGGCCCACTTCATTCTTTCATAATTTCGATGGTGAACGAGAGCTCCAGAGCCGCAAAAGCAGCCATTATTTCTGGTCCCGGGGGAGGGTGTTACAGAATTAATACGCCCAATCAAAGGATCTGAAGGGTGTCCTGAAGGGGCTGGAGAGTATTTTATTATGACTCAACAGACACACCACCATTACTGCCAACTATTCTTAATACATGAATATGCAAATGAAATTGCAATTTGTTATACACCAAGGCTCTGTGAATGTGACCCCCCCAGATGACTTCTAGAACCAGTAGTGTAGCTAGTTACCGTGTTTAGTGTCTAACTGATTGGCATCTTCCCATACATCAGTGTACCCATTTTTTAAAGGTGACTCCGTCAAGAATTGTGCAATATGAACAGAATTTGGCTTTGGTAGTTAAAAAAACAGATTCAGCATGTATGTTTGCTCAAACCAGACCTGGTTATTTATGACAGTGCTTCATTAGGAGTACCAGTATTAGTAAATAGAGTTTATGACATTTCTTCTTCTTAGATCTGTGTTCTGTCAAATGTCTGTTGTGTTCTGTCTGTGGCTTATCCAAATATGCCACCATCTCTGGCCTTCCTCCACAGACATGAGAATGAAATCTGACCGCCCCTGTTGCAGACTTGCACATTTTGGGAAAACGAGAAGGGCACTGTATTTAATACGATTCCCCCATTTGCTCCAGACAGTCTGGGGTTTTTTCATACCTCATCATCACAAAACTTTTTAAGTTGGACAACCTATAGTCATCCACAGGACCTTCGGATAAATTTTTTTTTTTAAATTGGAGCTCCATGTAAAAGGGGAAGTTCCACTTTAAGGCTTCCTGCCTGGCTCCTGTTTGGGAAATTGAGCTTTTGGGGAGGAGGGGGGGAGTAAGTACCTGATTTTTACAGGTAACCGCTCACACTTCCTTAGACCTGCCTTAGGTGATCGCAAGTGGAAGTTCTCCTTCCCCCCTCCCTTCCGAAGTCTTCTGGGACACATGACAGGTCCCAAAAGACTTCAGGACCAGTCCCAGAGTGCAGCACCGCTCGCGCATGCGCAGTGGATACCCGGCTCCGAGAGGCCACATATTTGCGTGAATTGCTGTCACTGGCACTAGAGCTGCTCTGAGAGAGCACGTCCTGCGAGCTCCCGGCACAGTTACCGGAGCCCAACTGAAAGTTTTCAGATAACGTGGCCTCTGTGACAGCCAATCACGGCGTTCACGTGATCTTAAGCCGCGCCCCACTTCCCAGCTTCATAAACTTCTTAAACGGCATGAAAATAGGTTATAAGTCAGCAGCCACAGTTTTTGTAGTTGCTGACTTTTAATGTTAAGAGACTGGAGCTCCACTTTAATGTTTTGCTGGGTCAATCTCTCTTAATTCAAAGCCGTAATAGCCTAAAATCTGGGAAGATTTTTAATAACCTGCTGACAGCAAATGCTTTATTGTTTCATCTCTGCTGAAAAACGACCAGAGGTACAGGAGTTTAAACTTATTTAACAACTGGGTCACAAGTTAATATATGTCAGCTCATGAAAAGAAGATCTCACTAACATTCTAAGCAGTCGCAAATGAAGCTTGATATTTTCTAATAGACCTCATGTCACTGGCAACCCGACAAACTGCAGCAAGTCATTTCAATCTCAAAGCTATGCCATCCGATAGGAATCTTTTTAGTAATTGTGGACTGTAACCCTTGACAAGAAATTTATTGGTAAGTAATTTTGTACTGGGAGATAAAATCCTCCGCTGCTTGGCAATTTTTATAGAAATCCCATACTGCCCAAAAAAAAAAGGAATAATTTAACCGGAGAAAACTGAGGCTGTAGAATACCAATATAATATTCAAAAGAGATCTGCCATCTTTTTATGATATATTCACAAATCAAAATAGAACCCTCATTTTCAAGGAAAACAATAGTGGTGGGGTCTCATATATTAATTGTTTTGTCTTTTAAAGTTAGAATTAGTTATAGCTAAAGACACAATACATATACAGGAGCTGTTTTACCTATTAAAGGATTTTTATTTCTGTTTATCCAGTCCTGAGATTTACACAGCTCTGGCACATCACACAGTCCCGTCTGGTAGGAAATGGGATCTGAATTTTCTCTGTTATGGTTAAAGTAGTAATAAATCTTCTGCAATTTTGCTTAAAGCGGAACTTTTTGGGGGGGAGTGGGTACACCCCCCTGCTTACCCCCCGCAGCCTTCTGTGACACATCACAGGTCCCAGAAGACTGAATGGTCCCCATTCATAAAGGGCAGATCAGCTCTCACATGTGCAGTAGAAAACTAGCTGTGAAGCAGCATCCAATCGCATAGCTTCCCCAATGACCCAGAATATCATAGAGGAACCATGTTCTTCTTAACTTTCCCTTCAACTCAACGCTGCATCTTGGCCTAGGCCAACAAGGCCCAGGCCTAGGGCGGCACTTTGCAGGGGGCATCGCGAAAAGAGTCCCCGCCAGCTTGCACTCCACTTTTAATGTAGTGTCGGTCTTATGGGACGGACTGGGCCGGGCGACAAACCGGACTGGAACTCCCATAATGTGGTTGCACTTGCTGAGTTATGATAATACCCGCAGGGCCGCCATCGGGGGGGCAGCCCATACATATGTAGGGGACCCCGGCGTCCCATGGGGCCCAGGCGGTGGACCCCAACCAAGGAGTTGTTGTGCTGTCCCATAGCCAAACAGGAAGTGTAAGGAAATCTCTTAAGGGAATCCCTTGCTACCCCCAAGGCCCTCAGAACAAGTGTCCCCACTGGAAAATTTCAAGGTGGGTCTTAAACAGGAAGGGGTGGGGCCTCGAAAGGAAGGGGTGGCTCATATTTAAATTAGAGGGGTGCATGAGTTTAGTCAGGCCTAGGGCAGCACAAAACCTAAATACACCACTGCTTCAACTGCCGCTGCGATTGAGCTCCACCTATAGTGGGGAAGATAGACTACACCTGCCTACAAGCATTAAGGTTAAAATGTATTTGAAATAGATATTTTGTATACATACAAAGTATGCTTTACAAGTACATTAATATACGCTAAAGGATTCAGAGAGCAGTATGGTTTAGCTAAAAAGCGCAGCAGAAGCTACCTGCCTGAAAGTAATGCTCGTTGGCTGAAACTTTGGACTTGAGCTGTTCAAATGGAAGAAGTTACTGTGACGAGTTATTCAGTTCTGTGTGCAAAGTTTGGCTTTAAAAATTAAAGTGTTACTAAACCCAGGACCCTGCATTCACTATATCTGGTCTCCCACAGTACACGGAAATGCAATTATTTTAATAAATATAAACTGCTAAATACCTTTTCTCATCAGCAGTTAGAGCAGTCCTGTGACTTCTATCAGTGTCTGGTTAAAGCTTGTAGGAAGAGGTTTCATTCTGCTCTGACTGTCCTATCAGGCTGCAGAACCCCTGACCCTCAGGCTGGACTTTGCTTATTGGCCCTGAGCCAATCACATGCACCTTCCCAAGAAAATTAAAAATTCTACCAATACACACTAAACCGAGCATGTGCAGCTTATCTGCTAGCCTCTGTTCTATCCGCAGATAGATTGGGGATGATGGAAGAAGGGGAAGAACAGAGAAGACAGTATCAAACAGCCTTTTTACACAATGCAGAGGATTAACCCCTTAGGTTCCACAGTGAGTATAACAAGCATGCTTTACTGCATATACAAACTGATTTTACTGTTATGGGTTTAGTAACACTTTAACTCTGCAAACAACTTTTTTTTTTGCAACAAAGCATATACTGACAGGGAAATATACACTATATTACCAAAAGTATTGGGGCATCTGCTTTTACATGCTCATGAACCTTAATAGCATCCCAGTCCTCGTCTATAGGGTTGAATTTTGAGTTGGCCCACCCTTTGCCACTATAAGAGCTTCGACTTTTCTGAAAAGGCTGTCGACAAGGTTTAGGAGTGTATCTATGGGAATGTTTAACCATTCTTCCAGAAACGCATTTGTGAGGTCAGGCACTGATGTGGGCGAGAAGGCCTGGCTCGCAGTCTCCACTCTAATTCATCCCAAAGGTGTTCTATTGGGTTGAGGTCAGGACTCTGTGCAGGCCAGTCAAGTTTCTCCATCCCAAACCCGCTCATTCATGTCTTTATGGACCTTGCTTTGTGCACTGGTCCAAATCAATTAGTGGAGGGGGGATCATGGTGTGGGGTTGTTTTTCAGGAGTTGGGCTTGGTCCCTTAGGAACTCTGAAGGCGTCAGCATACCAAGACATTTTGGACAATTTCATGCTCCCAACTTTGTGGGAACAGTTTGGGGATGGCCCCTTTCTGGTCCAACATGACTGCACACCATTGCACAAAGAAAGGCCCATAAAGACATGGATGAGTGAGTTTGGGGTGGAGAAACTTGACTGGCCTTCTGGTCCTGACCTCAACCCAATAGAACACCTTTGGGATGAATTTGAGTGGAGACTGCAAGCCAGGGCTTCTCGTCCAACATCAGTGCCTGACCTCACAAATGCACTTCTGGAAGAATGGTCAAACATTCCCATAGACACTCCTAAACCTTGTGGACAGCCTTCCCAGAAGAGTTGAAGCTGTTATAGCTGCAAAGGGCGGGCCAACTCAATATTGAAACCTGTGGACTAAGACAGTGATGCCATTAAAGTTCATATGCGTGTAAAGGCAGGCATCCCAATACTTTTGGTAATATATTGTATTTGAAAAGCAGTCTGTGTCAGCCAGAGGAAGGAAGAGAGGGGAAGTGATAATAATTGATGGGCCATAGAAGCCTGTAGGTGACATCACTGCTCCCAGGCATTATCAGCCATCGTCGGAGCGTTTTCTCCTTTTCCATGCAGCTGCCACTGGCTGACACAGGGGAGATCATGTAACCAAACAAGAGCAGCCTGAAAATAGTTATGTATACAGCTCTTTCTTACACAGGTTATTCAGAATAGGTGTTAGGAGGGGAAGGGAGCATTTTTAAGAGTAGCTAGGTAAAGCCCGGAATTCTACTTTAAGCTTTCAAAGTGAAAGCTGTATGCTGATTGGTTGCCACACACAGCTGCTCCAAATTCTTTCCTTCATAATGGTTTGGAGGTTAAAGTGGATGTAAACCCTCTTCTATACTGAAATAAAAATGGGGTGGTTTCTGGTTTCCCCAAGTTTATTTGTAATTATATATTAATTGCCTAATTCCTTTACTTTGTTAAACTACAAAACCTCTGATAACTGTAATGATAATAGTATGATAGTAAGGTTAGCTTATATATAAATAATCAATCACTCTGCTTTAATAAAGCAAAGATTACATTTATTATAAGGAAAACAGAAATGCTAACATAAAAACGCTAAGTAAATATCATAAAGCCTATAACATAAATAACATAAAGTGATACTTAGGCTGTCCTCAAGGTGATGTTCTGGCTGGGCTCCGATGGAAGAGAGAGAGAGAGAGAGAGAGAGAGACTTACAACTTTTAAACTGTGTTCAGGCACCCACCCACACACACCTACATGGCAGCCTGTATAGGATTATAACCAATGGTGGCCGATTTCCTTTCTTCAATCCATCCCCTAGGACGCATGCTGTGTTGTATGCGGTAGCAACCACTAGAGGCAGTATATGTCCATGTATATCTCATATCTGATTTCCCCACCTTCCCAGGCCAGGTGTTCCTTTGAAGATCTGTAAGTCAGGCAATCAATCACTTTAGCAGTTGACTATTGACATTTTTATGTACAGTCATTCAGGCCCCAAACTTTATTATACCATGTAGCCTACATCTCTGCTGTTACTCCACTGCCCGAGGGCAGGACTCCAAGATGAGGGTTGATATGCACTGGTCATCGCCATAAAACTTGTTGAATGGCATTCCAGGCTCCTTTCAGTAGTGTGCAGACAAGATATGATTAGATTTCCTATTTCTTGCATTATGGAAAAAACATTTTGCCCTCCAACATATGCCGCTTTGGGCCTGAAGGGCACATACCACCCTTTACCGCTACTGGTCACGTATAGTTGGGAGTAGAACCTCAGGACGGGAGCCCGTCACCTCATTGTCGTCTCTACATCCGATGTACCATATTATTTCAAACCCCGGACTTACTGACATGTATTTTTACAGTTATCAGTTGACGATTTCACTAACTAACGGACTGAATGTCTAGAAGTTTCCTTGTGGACCGGACCCTTCCACCCCTTTAGTCTATACTCTATATGTACCTGTATATGACGGAGATCACCAACGATGGCGTATGTTGTGTCGTACGCAGGATCCCCTACCTAACTTCTTTCCTTTAGCCGGTGGTAACCAATATTAGGATATGTCCGACGGTACATCCACACACACCCACCCACGGACTTGTGTCAAATTTTCAACATTCAGAGAGAGAGAGAGAGAGAGAGAGAGAAGGTAGCCTCGGGTCGGTCTTG
>BLSH010388284.1:157138-169332 GCA_018402905.1 Glandirana rugosa | reverse complement strand
CAATATAGGGCTGAATACATCCCTCCTCTTTCGGTTGCTCCTCAGAAATAAGCGGCCTGAATGAACATCATTCTGTGTCCGCACACCTCTGGGAGCAAGCCACTGGTACAACGACCGCATTTGATTCAGTGTGTATTCAGCACATATGGGGTAATATGTTCTTATCAACCACTGTGAGATGTTGAAGTGCCATGTGGTGAAGGCATACTGTACCCTGGTAGCCAGCAAATGGGAAGAGCTTAGAACCATTTGTAGTGGTTCCCCTCTTTCCAATGAAGCATGTTTTTGTGAATTGACATGGGCATCGCCTGTGCAGGGTTCCAACTGCTCAGGTGAGACATCAACCAGGTGTTTTTCCCTTATGTACAGTTCTGGTGTGCCACATGTCCTGTAACCGATACCTTCTCTATAGGACTGCTAGAATTGAGATGTGTCATCTGGAGCTCTCCAGTCTGGTCAACAAACATCTAAGTGTCAGCCTCCTGGGTACCTACACCATGTTAATTCAGTTATGCCAATACACTTCACACATTAAAAACCTTTTTCCTTCTTTCAATTCTTCACCAAAACAAACATATTTTTCTTTTCTTGTTTTGCAGATTTGGATAGGTTATACTATTTCCCTAACCTCCAACCCATTGCACTTGCATACACAGGTTTTCTATATTCATGTTTGCCCTCCAACATATACCCAGTGACGTGAATAGCCTCAGATGATACACAGGGATGAAACAAATCTCCCTACATAAGTTTACATGTATATCTTCTGTCTTCAGCTTTATATAGACCAGCTCAGCTGTTTTTATCTCCCGTGTCGGAGAGATTGTCAGAAGTTATGCTGATAGCAGAGGAAAGAAGCAGCAGAAAGACACGGGACTTAGGGCTTTGGAGAGAGATAAGTAAACACTACAGATATATGTGCCCAGGTCAGATTTCATTAATCAGGTTTACATCCACTTTAACCACTTCAGTCCCAGAAGGATTTCCCAGTTTAGGACCAGAGCACTTTTTACGACACTATGTCGCTTTAACTGACAATTATTTGCGCGGTCATGCGAAGTTGTACCCAAACAAAATTTGCATCCTTTTTTTCACACAAATAGAGCTTTCTTTTGGTGGTATTTGATCACCTCTACGTCATTTCTGATCACCGCTATAAACAAAAAAAGAGCGACAATTTTGCAAAAAAAAACTATATTTCTTACTTTTTTGCTATAATACAAATCCAAAAATAAAAATATAAAAAGAAATTTTTTTTCATCGGTTTTGGCGGATTTATATTCTTCCTCATATTTTTGGTAAAATAAAAACGTATTCTGCGTTTATTGATTGGTTTGCGCAAAAGTTGCCGGAATATTTACTATTAATATTTATTCCTTGTAATAGGAATAAAAGTGACCCAATTTTTTTATTTAAATGGACAGTGTAAAAATAAAAAATAAGAAGTAAAATAAATAAGAAAAAAAAATTTAAAGCGTCCCACCGAGCTTGCACGCAGAACCGAACGCATGCGTAAGTCGCGTCCGCATATGGAAACGGTGTTCAAACCACACATGTGAGGTATCGCCGCAATCGTTAAAGTGAGAGCAATAATTCTAGCACTAGTTTGTCACCATTCCACGAGCGGGCGCAATTTTAAAGCATGACATGTTGAGTAGCAATTTACTCGGCGTAACATTATCTTTCACAATATAGAAAAAATTGGGCTAACTTTACTGTTGTCTTATTTTTTAATTTAAAAAAGTGAATTTTTTCCAAAAAAAATTGTGCTTTTAAGACCGCTGCTCAAATACGGTGTGACATAAAGTATTGCAACGACCACCATTTTATTCTCTAAGGTGTTATAAAAATATATATATATAATGTTTGGGGGTTCTAAGTAATTTTCTAGCAAACAAAAATCATAGAAGGATTTTATAAATCAATCTCAGATCCTTACTGCACGATTTGAGCAAAAGGGTTATAAAAAGGAGGTGCTGAACCAAGGAATTGAGAGGGTTGTGAAAATTTGTAGACAGCAATTCGTGAGGGATGTGGAAAGGAAGTCAACCACAAATGAACATCTGTTCAAATTGGTATTGGACTTTAATGTTTAACACAAGAAACTTGAGAAGATTATCCAGAAAAACTGGTCCATTTTAAAAATGGATAGGGTATTAGGGCCTATCTTGCCTGGCCGACCACAATTTATATATAGGAAGGCGCTGTCTCTTAGAGATTGGATCGCACCAGGGGTTGTTGACCCTCCTACTCAAGCAGAGAGCAGACTCTTCTCTTTTTTGGTTGGCTTTTATGGCTACGGCCAAGCAATGCAAGATGTCTCAATTAATCACATGCAACACAGTTGGTGTTCTTTACATGTTGGAATGTAAGTGTGAGCTGCAGTATATTGGCAGGACATCTAGGCCACTGCATGCCCGTCTCCGTGAACATGTGAATAACATCATAAAGGAGCTGATTACATGTCTCTAAGCATTTCAGGCAGGTTCATAATTGTGACCCCAGCAGATTGAAGTTTTGGGGTGTAGAAAGAGTAGCTAAGCACTGGAGAGGGGGTAATTTTATCCGCCAACGAAGCCGTAGAGAATCCCATTGGATCTACGAAACAAAGGTTTTGGCGCCATTGGGTTTGAATATAGAGTTTGACTTAAACTGTTTTCTTTCAAACAGATGAATATTGTTATATGTTATGTTGATTGGGAACAACGTCGGCCGCTGGTGTACGTCTTTTTAATATTCCCATATGGACTTTAGTTGGGCTATTGTCCTATAGTATTATGTATACTTGAAAAGTATATAAAAAATCCCCTTGCGATTTTATTAATGAATTATTAATGTATTTTTATATAAGGTGTATTATCATTTAGGCCTGTGGCTAATGTGCAAGTGGATTTATTTTAATCATATATGAATTGTATTAACCACTGAGGAATATTGTGTCATGCCCTGTCAGTGTTGCCAACCTCCCACAGCGTTTTTTACTGGCAAAACATGGAAAATTTACTGGCGGAGCACATTTTTAACTGGCAACCTGAAAAATAACTGAACTCCTATTAAAAACGAAGACAATTGATATTTAAACACAACATGGAAACACTGACAATACCCATATTGAGTAGTTTGCCCGGTTTACACTTAAAAAGTCAGCACAGCATGGTGCTTTTGCTTTTTAAATCATACCTCTGTATCCCCAAAAATATCTGTTTGATAATGGCAGGTCATGACTCCCCCCCCCCCTGTGTACTGACTCCCCCTCTATATAGCTTATCTAGAGAGCCCCGTGGTCTATGCAGGCTATGTCACTCCCAGCTCTCCTATCTCCTGTGTGCCTGTCTTCAACTCCTTCCTCCTCCCCTCCTCCCCCCCACCCTCTTCCTCTCAGTAGCTTCTCCTCTCTGCTCTCATAATTAACTCTAAAAGCTCCTATTTCCTCTGTATTGGAAGAATAAGTTTCCTGTGCCAGTGTTATATCAGAAATATTCTTATCTATATAGATAGCACGGCTCTGTCCAGCTGATGTCAGCAGCAGTGCTCAGCCCCTCCCTCAGGAATTCTGAGCTGAGAGAGAAAAGCTGAAAAATGACAACTGATCCTAGTAAGAAGGTGTGTTATCTATACAGAGAAGTATTTATATGTTATAACACAGACACAGGGCAAATTCTTGTTATAATACAGAGCGGATGTGAACTTTTTATAAAGTGGCTTAACACTTTAAGTGGTTAAGTAATCTTCAGACCTAAAATGTGCATTAATGCAAAAAAGGTTTAAAAAAATGCCTCCAGCAGGGAAAGGCTTGGTCCAGAAATGTAAACTAAACATGTCAGCAGCTCTTGAATTGTGTGAATAAAAAAAAAATCACAATACCAGGCAATCATTTTTACATAAAACTGGGGCAATAACACTCCACTTCAGTGAATGGAGAGCGGAGCCTGACAGCCAATACTGAGAAATATGAAATGACACAAAACTCACCTTAAATGGCAGAGAGCTGAAGATGGGAATAAAAACTCTTCTCCACTCATCTCTATAGCTTGATTCTGTTATCCATATGTCGTTATCTTTAGTCTGCGTTTCCAGTCCCACTGCAAGCCTTGCACTTATTTCAGGAAAATAGTAATAAAATCTCAGCTAAGAGAAAAAAGATGAAAATGGGTTTTAAAAAAAACTCAGAAAGACTATCAAACCGATATCAAATTAAAAAGAGTCTGCTATTGAAAGTCTGAGTGCCTTGGGGATTTCCATGCATGCTTTGAAAAATTAAAGGACAATCCCAGGGCAGATTCAGTAATGGTTTATAGTGAGAATCTTGTCTCAGATGGAACCATGTTACACATGTGATCTTGTTCCAATGCAATGCAGTCCCAGCGCAAGGACCAGCAAAATTGCCTTAAAGTGATTGTAAACCTTCGATTTTTTTTTTTTTTAAATAACAAACATGTTATTTAACAATTAACAATATTTATGCTGGCTGCTGTTGTCTTCCACATTTTTTTTGTGATTCTTAGGCCTCTTTCACATGAGCGGAGCCCGTTTTGACAGGCTCCGCTGCTCAGCAGGGATCCATCTGATGACAGGACAGTCTCTGCACGGACCTGTCACAGCTCCATTCTCCTCTATGGAGGATCGGATGAACAAGGACCGTCTGTCCGTGTTCATCCGATCCGCCAGACAGAAGGAAAATAGGGTTTCCCTCCCTCTATTTTTGGTGGATCGGAGTGGATCGGGTGTCAGCGGACATGTCACCGCTGACATCCGTCTCTCCATAGAGAACAATGGAGCGGAATAGACCCGGGAAGAATTGTGTGGTTTCCGGATGTAAGGTGGTGAGCACGGGGCGCTATATGTAGGGTTGCCACCTTTTCTTCAAGCCAAACCCGAACACTAAGGCCCCTTTCACACTGGGACCGCCCGCTCATCAGCGGTAAACTGGCGCCAATTTAGCGGCGATCTACCGCTGTAATAGCAGCGCTATGGCGCCGCTATTCAGGCGGCAGCATGGCACTTTTAACCCCCCCCACAAGGAGTTAAACAGGGGTTAAAAGTGCCGGCGCTCGACGCTCCTGGAGCGGTGTACAGCCGATTTGGGAGCGCTGCCAATTCAATCCAATGGCAGGGGCGGTGGAGCTCCCCAAATTCCTGAAAAATCATGTTTGCAGGAGTTTAATTTTACTCCCGCAGGCGCACCGCCCTGAGCCGCCTCAGTGTGAAAGGACACACTGGGTTGAATGGGGAGACGCTTTACAGGTGCTATTTTTAGAGCAATAGCGCCTGTAAAGCGCCCCATTGTGAAAGGGATCTAAGGGCCCTTTCAGATGGGGTTTCTGATCAGGTCAGCCTGACAGTTTTTCAGGTGGACCTGATCAGACGTTCCATTCACCTCTATGGAGCGGCAGATGTCAACGTTGACATGTCCACTGACACCCGCAGCTATCTGATCCGTGAAATCCAGACGGATGGAGGTCCTATTTTCCATGTCTAGTGGATCGGATTGGATCGGACGGGATCAGATGAAAATGGACAGGTAGTCCATTTTCATCTGATCTCCCCAAAGAGGAGAGAGTGGCTCTGGCAGGTCTCTGCACAGTGAGTGGAGAGGGGCCTGTCACCCGCCTGCTCAGTGGGGATCAATGGATCGATCCCTGAACAAAACAGAGTCCACCGGACAGAAAGCCCGTGTGAAAGAGCCCACTAGTGCACTGCACTGCGCTTGCTTAACAACTCAACCCATTCAACTCAATTGTGCTGCGCTGCAACCGTGTGCAATGCACAAGGCTACAGCATAGCGGTATGGGATTTTAGGAGTTAAAAACAAGTGGTAAGGAGAAAACAACGCTTCTTCACCACCTGTCAAATATGTCTAGAAAAATGATTCACTGTGGATCACTCTTCAGAGTGCCCTGCTACTTCGTTTACACTTATGGTTGGGGGACAGTAAAAATTAGAGCTTGAGCTGTGTTTTTACTGCTACCCAACTGTTCCTCTAAAACCGCAAAGGCAGCAGAAGGGGGATGTACACACGCAATAGCCAAAATGCTTTGCATCACAGTGCGGCAATGCCTGCTGAACGTGGCCCATCCAAGTGAATGAGGGCTTCCTGCATCTGTGTGCAATGCATTCAGTTGCGGGGTGCCGTTGTGGGGTTTAAACATGTGGTGAGGAGGTGATATAACTCCTCCCCACTGCCTGTTAAATGCCCTCTGAAGAGTGATCCAAACATGGATTGCTCTTCAGAGGGCACCATATGTGTAAATGAGCCCTAATGGTATTCACCCATTGCAGTATATTCTGAGAAATCATCAGGGAACTGGGGACAGGAAGAGGACTATTGCTGAGCCTAGGTTCAGACTTGTGCGATCGCATGCGATGTCTGAGAAATGTGAGTTCAGCCATACGCTTGTATGGCTGACCTCGCATTGGATTTGCACAGAAAAGGTGCAGGGACTTGTTTTTTTCACGCACTGGAATTGGATCACATGGGGTGTTCTCACCATCCGATTCCTGTACAAATTCACAGTTTGCACTGCGATCTGTGAACTGTCATTAACTTTGTAATGACACCGCAGAGGATTACAGAGAGCAGTGTGAACTGCCTGTGGGAGAGGTGCCATTCAGGAACCGGCGCTGGAATCGCACCGCTTCCCACATCGCTACAGTGTGATCCTAGGCTGAGTAAGAGCCGGCGGTTTACACTGGAGCGGCGCGACTTGCAGGGCAAAGCAAGTCTCCCCGCTCGAGGCGACCTCAGCGCAGCTTGCAAGGAGACTTCTTACCATAGAAGTCAATGCAAGTCGCGCTGAGGTCGCCCCGAAAATAGTGCAGGAACCTTTTTCTAAGTCGGAGCGACCTGAGTCGCTCCTATTAGAACGGTTCCATTGCACTGCATGGGGACGACTTGTCAGGCGACTTGAGGCGCCTGACAAGTCGCCTCAGTGTGAACCGGCTCTTAAATGCTCTTGTCTGCAGCAATTACAAAAAACTTCAAAACTTCTGCTCAGCTGGGGGCCAGGGGAAGGGAAAGGACTATTTAACCCCCTGGACTCAAGCGCTTACCTGCTGTGGAGATCCAGGCTGGACTATGACTTTATCTGCTCAGCTGGTGGCTGGGAAGGAACATGAGGAGTTAATAGAATCACTCAGGCACAAGTCCTTATCTTTATTCAGCCCTTCTGACAATCTTATCTGAGTCCCGACTTCCACATCTATAGCGATCAGCTGGGCAATGTAATTGCCGGGAACCGCAGTACAACACAAGGATCACTCCGCCTGAGCCCGAAAATCATCAAATAGTCCCTGCCAGCTGATCGCTATAGATGTGGAAGTCGGGAAGATAAGATTGGCAGAAGGCTGAATAAAGATAAAAACGTCTGCCTGAGTGAATATATTAACCATTCATGTTCCTTCCTGGCCACCAGCTAAGCAGATGGAACTCAGAGGCAGAGTGCAGGCTGGATCATGTGTCCGGGAGAGAGGAGGAAGGAGACCCGGGCACATCACTCTAAACCCGTACTGTCCGGGTGAATCCCGTACAGGTGGCAACCCTAGCTATATGAGCAGTGGTGTGACTGGACTGTGGGGTACTGATGGTTACAACTGATAAACTTGGTGTATCAGATTCAGAAGAGGCCTGTCAACCAGACTGGAAATTTTCTTTTTATGCAGAGTGTTAGAATCCGAGATGTGACCGGGATGGGCGCACATTGGTGACAATCCAGCGAGAGTCGGGTGTCCCGTCAGAGGGACGTAGGCAACCTATTGACACAGGCCCTTAATTCTCATAGTTCTGGTAAGCAGATTGTGGATTGGGGTGTCGCACTCGGTGGAACGATCTTATCCGGTGGTGGCCTGTTACCTGATCTCTTGTTAGCTATCCCCACTGCAAGATCTGTGGATTTGTTTGGACTCTGTTTGTTGTACTTCTTTTCCCTGATTTTATGGACTATTGTATGGACTTTTAAAGCGCTGTGATACAATCTCATGGTGGCTTAAGGGGCTACAACAGCTAGATGTATATTTTTCTCAATATTGTTTCCATTTTAACGGCAGCTTGTGAGGTCCACTGATTACTATAATAGCAGTCACAGTCAGTTGCCCAGAACACCAGGTGCTCCATTTGCGCTGATTGGCGTGAAGTGATTAGGTGCGGTTTATTCACTCCATTTCTAAAGTCCGTTCGGGTCCACCTGAAAAACTGACAGGCGGACCCGAACGATCCACTCGTGTGAAAGAGCCCTTATGGACTTTTGATGAGCTGCATATTTTGTGAGCACGAATATTTTGCACATTTGAACAAACATGTTATACCTAATTGCTCTGTGTAATGGTTTTGCACAGAACAGCCCCAATCCTTCTCTTCTCGGTGTAGAAACACCTAATGCAGTGCGTGAAAATGTGGCGCACTGCATTTTGAACATGGTGCATGTTGCTTTTGTAGCACCCTTGTCCTAAACAGGGCTGCTAGTAAATTTAGTTGTGCTAGGTGGTAACTACCCTGGCTAATTTGTAGTCGTTGATGCACTGATTTCTGTACTAAGCCCGAGTTTAATATGTGATCTCTCTCTTCTGTCAATAGGTAGCACTGCTGCCTTTGACATTAGGATGATAGATTACAGTGAATTCAGATTATGATTAAATATGTTGTCTCAGCCAATCAGCATGCCTTTTCTTTGGCCGCTGAGCACGCTGGTATAGTCTATTTATTTGGAAGGAGTCAGGTGATCAGGGTTTTTTCCACCCCAGGCTGCGGCCTGGGGGGATGTGTGTGGAGCAACAGCTGAGGGCTAGGCATGAAGCCTGAGGCCTAGCCATGTGTGTAGAGACTCAGCCTTAGGGGAGCCTGATCATTGCCGAAGGTAAAGGAGAAGCAGTTGCCAGAGGGACTACCACTCCTGTTACTGGAGGCAAGTGTAGCAGGGATGGGATTCTGAAGGAGTACCAGAGCAGACACATCACCAACCGGGGATGGTGAAGTAAGTGGGAAAGCTTCTGTAGAGACTCATCTAGAAGTACAGCGGGTAGCTGTGAGTAAAGCTTGAAAGAGTACGGCGGGTAGCTGTAAGTAAAGCTTGAAGCTAAGTACAGCGGGTAGCTGTGAGTCAAGCCAGAGGGATCCAGCAGGTAGCTGTGAGTCCAGGAACCCGGCGGGAAGCTGTAAGTGAAGCTTGAAGAATACAGTGGGTAACTGTGAGAAGAGCTCGAGGGATCCAGCAGGTAGCTGGGAGTCCAGGAAGTCTAGTGAGAGACTGCGAGCTAAGCCTGAAGAATACAGCGGTTAGCTGTGAGTGAAACTTGAGAAGTCCAGCAGGTTCTGTAGCTGGGAGCTAAGCTTGAAGATCTACAGCGGGATACTGTGAGCCGATCCTAGGATCACAGACGCCTGGATGCAGAAATATTTCTGTCGCCCTAACATGAGCGTAGCCATCTTACTAACCCTTCCCCCTCACATGTGTCTATGGCAATGACCCAAACACAGAGATGCTCCCCTAAGGAGTCTTCGCTACCCTGGGATCCTCCCATGATCTCCTAACAATATTCAAAATACAGGAAGAGAGTACACCAATGGGACCTGGAGGGGGGTCTCTCTAACGGACACAGAGAGGGCTTCTGTTAGAGATTCTGTTAGAAAGAGCTCCCAGACATACTGCAGGCATTGTACAGGAGATGGTCAGAGACTGCAGACATGATACATGAGATGGTCTGAGACTGCAGACATGATACAAGGGATGATCAGAGACTGCAGACATGATACAAGAGATGGTAAGAGACTGCAGACATGATACAAGAGATGGTCAGAGACTGCAGACATGATACAAGAGATCGATGCATCAAATGCAGCCTACCAGTGCCCACAAAATGCAGCCTTGTCCGTGCCCATCAAATGCAGCCTCATCAGTGCCCACCAACTGCAGCATTATCAGTGCCCATCAAATGCAGTCTAATCAGTGCCCACCAATTGCAGCCTCACCAGTGCCCAACAATTGCATCCTACCAGTGCCCACCAAATGCAGCCTACCAGTGCCCTCCAAATGCAGCTTAGCAGTGCCCAATAAATGCAGTATTATCAGTGCCCACCAATGTGCCCATCAAATACAGCCTACCAACTGCAGCCTACTAAATGCAGCCTACCAGTGCCCACCAAATGCAGCCTACCAGTGCCCACCAAATACACCCTACCAGTGCCCACCAAATGCAGCTTTATCAGTGCCCACCAAATGCAGCTTTAACAGTGCCCATTAAATGCAGCCTCATCAGTGCCCATCAAATGCAGCCTCATCAGTGCCCATCAAATGCAGCCTCATCAGTGCCCACCAACTGCAGCCTCATCAGTGCCCACCAACTGCAGCCTACCAGTGCCCACCAAATGCAGCATTATCAGTGCCCACCAATTGCAGCCTCACCAGTGCTCAACAATTGCATCCTACCATTACCCACCAAATGCAGCCTACCAGTGCCCTCCAAATGCAGCTTAGCAGTGCCCAATAAATGCAGTATTATCAGTGCCCACCAATTGCAGCCTACCAGTGCCCATCAAATGCAGCCTACAAGTGCCCATCAAATGCAGCCTACAAGTGCCCATCAAATGCAGCCTACAAGTGCCTACCAAATGGAGCCTACCATGGCCCATCAAATATAGCCTACCAGTGCCTACCAACTGCAGCCTACCAAATGCAGCCTACCAGTGCCCACCAAATGCAGCCTACCAGTGTCCACCAAATACACCCTACCAGTGCCCACCAAATGCAGCTTTATCAGTGTCCATCAAATGAAGTCTACCAGTGCCCACCAATTGCAGCCTACCAGTTCCTAGCAAATGTAGCCTACCATTGCCCACCAACTGCAGCCTACCAGTGCCCACCAACTGCAGCCTACCAGTGCCCAGCAATTGCAGCCTCCCAGTGCCCACCAAATGCAGCCTACCATATGGTGACCAGATTTTTAAAATGAAATCCGGGGACATTTTTTTTTATTGGAAAATGGTAAACTATTTTATAAGCATATTTTCCTCCAATGATATAAGCAGTGTATGTGGTGTGATGTTTATGGAATGATTGTATGATATATACGTTATTTATCACATTTCCTCCATGAGATAAAAAATCATACTTCTTAGAATTTTTTGGGCTATGACTACCAAATGTTATGAAGATAGAGAAAAAAACTTTTCAATGCATATCTCTCTATACTGTATCTCCCTCTCTCTGTATACTGTATTTCCCTCTCTCTATACTGTATCACCCTCTCTCTAAACTGTATTTTCCTCTCTCTAAATTCTGTATCGCCCTCTCTCTATACTGTATCTCCCTCTCTATACTGTATCTCCCTCTCTCTCTCTATATACTGTATCTCCCTCTCTCTATACAGTATCTCCCTCTCTCTATACAGTATCTTCCTCTCTCTCTATATATATATATATATATACTGTATCTCCCTCTCTCTATACTGCATCTTCCTCTCTCTCTATATACTGTATCGCCCTCTCTCTATACTGTATCTCCCTCTCTCTATACTGTATCTTCCCCTCTCTCTATACTGTTTCTCCCTCTCTCTCTATACTGTATCTTCCCCTCTCTCTATACTGTATCTTCCCCTCTCTCTATACTGTTTCTCCCTCTCTCTCTATACTGTATCTTCCCCTCTCTCTATACTGTATCTTCCTCTCTCTATACATTGTATCTCCCTATCTCTATACCGTATCTTCCTCTCTCTCTCTCTGTATACTGTATCTCCCTCTCTTTCTCTGTATACTGTACCCCCCTCTATATACTGTAACCCCCTGTATACTGTACCCTCCCCTCTGTATACTGTACCCCCCCTCTGTATACTGTACCCCCCCTCTGTATACTGTACCCCCTCTGTATACTGTACCCCCCTCTGTATACTATACCCCTTCTGTATACTCTACCCCCCTCTGTATACTGCACATACTGCACCGCCCTCTGTATACTGTACTCCCTCTGTATACTGTACTCCCTCTGTATACTGCACCCCCTCTGTATACTGTACCCCCTCTGTATACTGCACCCCCTCTGTATACTGCACACCCCCTCTGTATACTGCACCTCCCCTCTCTATAAAATGACTACCAGTGAGTACCGTGACTATCCAACACCGTGACGTGACTGCTCCACCGTGACTACTACCCGTGAATTCTCCGATGTCCATGTCATATGTCTCCCCCCCACGTCATATGTCTCCCC
>BLSH010388284.1:139089-154119 GCA_018402905.1 Glandirana rugosa | reverse complement strand
AATGCAGCTTAATAGTGCCCCCTCATTAGTGGGTATCAGTGCAGCCTCATCAGTGCAGCCTCATCAGTCGCCAACAGTGCAGCCTCGTCAGTCGCCACCAGTGCGGCCTCGTCGGTCGCCACCAGTGCGGCCTCGTCAGTCGCCACCAGTGCGGCCTCATCAGTCGCCACCAGTGCTGCCTCATCAGGGGCCATCATTGCGGCCTCATCAGGGGCCAACAGTGTGGCCTACCAGTGGTGCCTTATCAATGCAGCTTAATAGTGCCCCCTCATTAGTGGGCATCAGTGCGGCCTCATCAGTTGCCAACAGTGCAGCCTCGTCAGTCACCACCATTACGGCCTCGTCAGTCTCCACGATTGCGGCCTCGTCAGTCGCCACCAGTGCGGCCTCGTCAGTCACCACCAGTGCGGCCTCGTCAGTCACCACCAGTGCGGCCTCGTCAGTCACCACCAGTGCGGCCTCGTCAGTCACCACCAGTGCGGCCTCGTAAGTCACCACCAGTGCGGTCTCGTCAGTCACCACCAGTGCGGCCTCGTCAGTCACCACCAGTGCGGTCTCGTCAGTCACCACCAGTGCGGTCTCGTCAGTCACCACCAGTGCGGCCTCGTCAGTCGCCACCAGTGCTACCTCGTCAGTCGCCACCAGTGCTGCCTCATCAGTAGACAACAGTGCAGCCTCATCAGTCGCCAACAGTGCAGCCTCATCAGCCGCCACCAGTGCAGTCTCATCAGTCACCACCAGTGCAGCCTTATCAGCCGCCAACAGTGCAGCCTCATCAGTCACCCACCAGTGCAGCCTCATCAGTCGCCACCAGCGCGGCCTCATCAGCCGCCAACAGTGCAGCCTCATCAGTCGCCCACCAGTGCAGCCTCATCAGTCGCCCACCAGTGCGGCCTCATCAGTCGCCCACCAGTGCAGCCTCATCAGTCGCCAACAGTGCAGCCTCATCAGTCGCCCACCAGTGCAGCTCTATCAGTGCAGCTTAAGAGTGCCTCCTCATCAGAAGCAATCCATGCAGGCTCATCAGTTTCATTATTAAACAGCTTATTAGTGTATATTAATTACATAGTACTTTGCACATGCTGAAATCAATGCAATCTCATTAAACAATGCACATTCAGTGAAAGTTCATATACTGCAAAGTTTTTAGTACATGAACTTTCACTGAATGTGCATGGTTTAATAAATTTGTGGCATGGAACACTTTATTACAGTTAAAATCAGTTTTTTTAATTTATTGCATAATGAGCACTGTATATTTGAATGTAGTACTAGTAAGTTTACTATCGTGATTTGTACCTCCTGGATCACACCCGTCCTCAGGCTTCTCCTCCAGGTCAGTGAAGCTCCTATCCATCATCATCTCCAGCCAGTCCTCCTCGGAGGGAGCGGGGTGCTCGGAGCTCTGTTCGTCCATGGATGATGATGCCGCTCTCTTCCTGTCACCCCCCCCCCCCCCGGCATTCATCTCACGCTGACAGGAAGGAAAGCTGAGCGGGACAAACTTGCTTAGAAGAGCACGCAGGAGGACGGGACCAGTCCCAGGTCACTCTACGGGGGTGCCAGTACCTCCCCCTCCCGGCCAAGTACGTTCCAGCCGTATGCCCATAACAAGTGCTGCGCTACAAGCCGCCGGGGACTGTATATGTGCGGGAGGCGGCTGCACGAGACAGGACTCGGGAGGATAGGTCGGGGGGGCCTTTTTTTGGGCAGGGGGGCGGCAAAAAGCCGCCCCCCCCAAAGTGCCGCCCTAGGCCTGGGCCTTGTTGGCCTAGGCCAAGACACAGTGCTGGCACCAAGTGCATGGATCCAAAGGTGGGGGGGGTGTTTTCTTTGAAGCACATGATTAGAGCCAGAGGCTCTAATAGGCTTCAAAATAGGGTGGGCTCTCATGCAGAAGATTGGTACAAACATTTAAGCCTCGTACACATGCGCCGATGATCATACGACAGCATGTCCAACTTTTGTCCTAATTGGCTGTCCGTGGTTTTGTCCAGCGTAGACGGTAGTCAAGTAATCGTCAGACAAAGCCGAACGTAGTGACGTGTTACGAGCGTATAAAGTTCAGGTGAATGTGAATTGTGAATTACAGACACAAGTTAATACGACTGAACACTTCCTGGATTCTGAGCATGCGTGTTTGTACTTACAACTTTTGTTTGGCCAACTTCTGTACACACGAGCCGAAAATTGGATAACGCCTTGTTGGCAGACAAAAGTTTTCTAGTCTTCACATACAACTTCTGTTGGACAATAATAGGAAGTTGGCTGTCAAATGGTGCGTACGGTCGGATTATCGGACAACAGGCTGTAGTAGGACCGTTGTTGGCCGATAATTGTACCATGTGTACGGGCCTTTAGAGGCAGGTTGGTATATAGCAAATGTATACAAGAATGTTTCACAGCACATAAAAATATATGTATATGTTTAGTAAATATGCATCTGTGACAGACTGAAGATACTGTTGATAATAAAATGTATTAACTGGGGGGGGGGGGTTAGCACATTAGCTAACCTGGAGGGGGTTCCAATAGTGCCCATTTCTGGTTAAAGCTATGTAGCTAACCTTAGAGTGTGTGGTGGACACATTCAGTGGTCTTAACTAATTCCATTCTAGATATGACTTGCAACCATGGGAGAGATGGTGTTCTCCAGTTGTAAGCTATCATCCACTGTATGGAACTGAACAAAGTATGAATAAGATGGTTACAAGAGGTAGAAATATGTGATATGGTCTAGAATAGTAAACAGATCTGCATAGAGAGTGTAATTGCCCTGCCCGCAAACTGCGCCACTCTTGTGTTTGTCATCTGCCATATAGATTTTAAGGAAGGCCCGGAGCTATGAGGGACGAATGAAGCGTAGGGTTAGCATGACAGGGTGGAAGGGGAAACGGACAGCATAGAGTTAATAGGTTTAAAAGGTATCAGGAGAGGGTTACTTACGTGATTGGTCCAAGAGAGGGTGTGAGGGGGAGGAGATTTGGTGTGTAGATTGAAGTAAGGGTGGAGACAGTAACAGTCGGAGGTGGAAAGCAATAGATTTACGTCGTCTACCTGCGTAGCTCCTGCGTTTTTCCCTGGGGAGGAAGAAATGGGAGATTTAGAGGAGCTTATGATCCAGCTTAAGGCTGCAGCGGCCTTGCATGGCCCTGAGGTGTTGCAGGGCAGGATTTCGGAGTTGCTGCAAGGGGTAGAGCAGAGACAGTTGCAACCGGACCTTGCACCTCATGCACGTGCTCGGAGGTCTCAGCCTCCAGAGCGTCTCAGTCCTGGGGCTACCCTTCAGGCTCGACGCCGCCAAGGGAGCTCCAATACCCCCTGCCAAGCGCGCCCCTGCTGGAAGGGGTGATCCTGGGAGGAATCCCTTCTTTGGCGTAGCCCTCGGGGGAGAGACGCTCATAGTACACCTGTACGTCTCACCTCATCCAGTGAGGATTCCGGAGCCTTTGTGTGTTTCTTCTTCTTCTGGGGAATTAGGTCAAGGGATGAGGGGTTTTGGTACACCAGGTGGGGGAGGTTCGGACCTTAGGGATTTGTTGTCAGGCCTGAGGGGTCTTCTTCAGTGATGGGATTCAGGGACAGCGCGGGACGCTCGGCCGGTGGCGGCGTGGGATCAGCAGCACAGGACGATGGACAGACCCCGGGAATCCCCAGCCTGCCAGGTGGGATAACAGTTAGCGGTGGCAGGCACACAGACTGAAGGTGATGTTCAGGGTTCCGGCGCTGGACCATCGGTTAAGGATAAGGAGATGGATAAGGTGAGGATGGCGGATTCAGCCAGATGTGAGGTCTACGTTTGCTTCGAGGGACCTCTGGGTGCGCACCTCAAGTCTGAAGTGTGTGAAAAAATCTGGAAGGGTGAGTATATGGAAATTTTTTCCCTACTCCCCTTGGAGAAATTTAATTTGGATAGGGTCAAGCCGGAGGACAACAAGAAGGAGGATGAAGAAAAACGCTGATACCGTTTGATACCTCGTACCTTTACCAACTGGTTACAGGCGTTTGCGATTTTTGCAAGTGTGATTGGGGAAAAGGAGCCAGAAAATTGTTCACCCCTTTTTTGTTACTTAGATGCGATTGGAGAAGGGTATAGAGTTTACGGTGGCGTGGCTTGGTTACGTTATAACGAACAATTTTGTCATCATAAGGCAATTCGACCGGCCATCAGATGGGATCATAAGGACATCAGCCTCTGAATGATGTTGATGACTTTGGCGCGGACGCAATCACAGTTTTTTCGGGGGGGGGGGGGGCAGTGGTTCCTCAACCACGGGACCCTCGGCCGACAAGAAAAAGGGATTTTGTTGGCAGTTCAATGAAGGATCCTGCCGTTTTGGAACTTCCTGTTGCTTCAAACATGAGTGTTCAGGATGCGGAGGTAGTCACCCCCTTTCGCGGTGCTTCAAGGCAGGGAAAGGACGCGTTGGTGACGCCGCTGGAAAAAGGGACGACGCCGGTGATCGTGGAAAGGATACAGCCATTCTTAAATAGGTATCCGGATAGAGAGACAGCTGGTATCCTGGAAAGGGGTTCACTATGCCATGTTCGCTGAAGGAGGTCCCACTAGTTCCTGATAATTTGTGCTCGGCTAGGCTTCACCCTGACGTGGTTACGGAAAAACTAGGTAAAGAAGTGGCACTGGGGCGCATGAGCGGCCCTTTTTCATTGCCACCTTTGGACACCCTGGTGGTTTCCCCATTGGGGGTAGTCCCAAAAAAAGAACGAGGTAAGTTTCGCCTCATTCACCACCTTTTGTACCCAAGGGGTGGCTCCGTGAATGATGGAATTGACCCGCAGGCTTGCGCGGTCACCTATACTTCATTTGACGCAGCAATTTCTTGGGTGCGGAAATATGGTTGGGGCTCCTTGATGGCCAAGGCAGATATAGAGGCGGCTTTCCGACTCTTACCGGTCCATCCAGACAGCTTCTGATTGCTGGGCGTTAGGTGGTTAGGCTCATTTTTTGTAGATTGCTGCTTACCCATGGGGTGCTCCATTTCGTGTGCCTTATTTGAGAAGTTTAGTTCTTTTCTCGAATGGGTGGTGCAGGATGTGGCAGGGTTGAGCTCCGTCATCCACTACTTGGATGATTTTTTGTGTATTGGGCCACCGGATTCCAGGATCTGTGCCGTTTTGCTCGGGTCATCGCAGTACGCGGCAGAGCACTTTGGCGTTCCGTTGGCTTCGGAAAAAACTGAAGGCCCGTCCACAGAGTTGATTTTTCTTGGGATTACGATTGACTCATTGGCCATGGAGTGTCGTTTGCCCTTGGATAAACTTATGGCGCTCAAAGCCAAGGTGGCCAATGCGCGCCGACGGCATAAAATTCAGCTTCGGGAACTGCAATCGCTTCTGGGAAAACTGAATTTTGCATGTCGGGTCATCCCGATGAGTAGGATCTTCTGTCGCCGTTTATCAGCAGCAACCGCGAGAGTCAACGGTCCACGGCATTATGTCCGCTTAATGTCAGAGCTACAGACTGATCTGCAGGTTTGGGAGCGTTTCTTTGAAGTTTACAATTGGCGGTCATTGTGGATGGATGGCCCAGTCAGCAATGTTGACTTGGAGCTTTTCACAGATGCAGCAGTTTCGGCCGGTTATGGCGTTTATTTCCAAGGGCAATGGAGTGCGGAACCATGGCCCAAGGAATGGCGGGCTGCGAATTTTCAGAAAAACTTGGTGCTTTTGGAATTATTTCCAATCGTGCTGACGGTTGAGCTGTGGGGTTCTGTTTTTGCAAACAAAAAGGTCAGGTTCCACTGTGATAACATGGGAGTGGTCATGGCGATAAACAATGTGTCGGCATCTTCACAGCCACTTATAAGGCTTTTGCGGTACTTGGTTTTTCTTTGTCCGCATTGTAATGCCTTTGTTTATGCTGTTCATATCCCTGGATCCTCCAACAAACTAGCAGATTCTTTGTCTCGCTTTCAGTGGGAAGAGTTTCGTGTGTTCGCACCGGAAGTGGAGCAACATGGTGTTCCTTGTCCTCGGCGATTGTGGTAGATTGCACTGGAGTCGCCACTGGATTGATTCGCAACTCGCTGTCTGCTGCGACGTGGGAAGCGTATTCAAAGGTTTGGCAGGAATGGTGTTCATTGCTGGCGGAGGTAGGTGAGGGTGGCAGGGATATTGACATGGCATCTGTGGTGCTTTAATTTGTATGTCGCAATTTTGTGAATGGAATGTCTGCATCGGCAGTCGGGCGTAAATTGGCAGGCCTTGCCTTCTGGTTTAAATTGGGGGGGTCATTTTACTAAGGTTTTTGCGGTACGTGAGGCGCTAAAAGGTTACCGGAAGGGCCACCATTGTAGCGACAAGAGGCTTCCGGTTTCTTTTGCGGTTTTACAGTTAGTACTGGAGCAGTTGCCTAGTTTGTGTTCATCTCAGTACGAAATCCTTTTGTTCAGGGCGGCCTTTTTGGTTGCCTTCTTTGGGGCTTTGCGAATTAGTGAATTAGTGAGCCCATCCAAGAAGTTGGCTGGAGGTTTGATGACAGAGGACATGGCCTCCAGGGCTAATTCAACTGAGCTGGTTATTCGCCGGTCGAAGATAGATCAAGCAGGTAGGGGTGTGCGGATAGTTTTATTTCGGGGCAATTGCTCCAATTTATGCCCCGTCGGGGCGGTTGAGAGTTTTTTAGGTGTTCGGCCGGGTAAGGTGGGCCCTTTGTTGTCCCACAGGGACGGTTCTTTTCTGTCCAAATTCCAATTTGTTGCAGTCTTTAGGAAATGTCTCCGGATGTCTGGCCTCAACCCCAAGGATTATTCCTCTCACTCGTTTCGCATAGGTGCAGCCACTGAAGCGGCACGTTGGGGGTTGGATGTAGGAGTCATTAAGCGTATAGGCAGGTGGGAGTCAGATAGGTACAAGTTGTATGTACGCCCTCATCTGCTTTAAGTTATGTTGTTTGTCAGTTTCTCCGTTTGTATTGTTTTGTGGTGTTGGTCAAGTTTGCTGCACTGTCCTTTGTTGTTATTGCAGGTCACCCGGGATGCCTCATCTGGATTTTGGGGCATTCTTATGTGTTCTGGGGGGCCAGAAGAGCAGATGTCCGGTGTAATGGGAGACAATTGGGGCTGTCTAGGGAGGTGGGCAGTGTCAGATGGATAGGTGTGCCGGGCATGCTCTCACCATTTCGCACGGCTAGACCGCCCCCCAGACGTGCTGGTCTTGCACGTGGGGGGAAATGATCTGGGCAGTCGTTCGATGCGGGCACTCATTCAGGACATTAAATATGATTTTTTTGAGGCTCCGAACGATGTTCCCGTCTATGTCAGTGGTGTGGTCTGACATGATTGCCTGCACTTTTTGGCGGGCAGAATGGTCAGTGGTTGTGCTGAACAAGGCCCAAACCAAGGTCAATAAGGAGGTGGGGAGGTTTTTTGTAAGGAACGGGGGCTTGGCAGTGCGGCATTTGGAGTTGGAGCAGGAAACGTGGCGTTACCTGAGAGGAGGTGGTGTGCATTTGAATGCTGTAGGTACAGACCTATGGTTCCTAGGTTTGGAGGAAGGTGTGCAGCAAGTGGTCAGGGTTTGGAGGGGCGCACAAGTGTAAGGCCTTACACTTGTGGCGCGGTGGCGGTTAAGACCCCTTAGATGGGGTTAAAATCTGTTGGTGGGGATTAAGTGGGGAAACCATTGTCGGTATGGTGTCCTCTGGTTGGGTGTGGTCCAATAAGAGGGACTAGGTACTGGTAGACCGGTAAGGTCTGTGACAAAGGTTAGTGTTCCCGAGGCGGAGATTTGCGGCTGGGGACATCTATATTGGGTTTAATATTAATCATTTGGTATGGTCCCTGAGGCGGTGTTTGCGTCTGGGGACAGCTATCTGGGGTTTCATGTTAATGTTAAATATTGGTTATTTATTACTTAATTTGTTTAATAAAAGGCCTAACAGCCATTTAACTCCACATGGTGTTATGCGTTTTTATTGGGCAAAAAGGGGGTGGAGGGTATAGGTGTATGGGTAGGTAAGGGTGACCTCTGAACTACCCTAGTCAAGTGGTCGCAACTCCAAAAGATATGTAGAAAGGTGCCTGTGCCTGAACAACCCATAAAGCAGCTGGGGGGTACTAATGGGTAAAAGGAGTGAATCTTTGCTGAGGTCATGTACCATCTGGTAAATAGTTTTGTTGGGGTCTCCCTAATGGAAAGTGATCTATTACATTTACGTAGGTTATCGATCATATCGTTCCATTCATTGTTGGAAAATGAGCAATTCCGTTCTGATTCCCATTGTGACATGGGTTTGGATTTTTCAGATATTTATAAATGTGGGAGATCGGTCTTTCCTCTTGGGGACGACATGCAGATTTGTTAAGATTGTGTGAACGGTGTTGAAGTTTTAGATCATAGTATTTAGCAAAAACGTTTTTAATTTCCATATACTTTGTGATATCAGGGGATGGGGGTTTATATTTAGATTTGAGGTGATCGAATGAGGTAAATTCGTTATTTAGTGTGAGAGCCTTTAGATTGGTAAGTTTCAGCTTATACCATAAAGTAAAAGCATTTCTGTCTTTATAGGCTGGAGGATAGCATGGATCTCTGATGAAAGATGCTAATGGTGGGACCTGTGAGGATAAGTTATATCTGTCTTTTTGCTGTACCCAGAATTGGTATAATTGAGCAACTGTACTGTTACGATATTGAAGATTGCTCTGGTAAGAGTTTTACTGCACCATAGGTGGTGCAGCACATGAGGTGTCGGTGTTTTCGACTATAATCAACACTGTGGCATCCATCGATCTGATTCTCTCACTTCATTATTCTACACAATTATTTCACGTTGTAAATCACTGCGCAACCTGTTAGCACTAAATAAATACTGTATAATAATTATTTATCATTTATTTGTCAATTTTTTGCGCGGCACTTTTTGAGGATTTTAGTGCAAAAATGCTGCATGTTAAACTTGCATGCATTAACGCAATGTGCGCCTTGCTATTAGATTTCCCAGACCCATTCCGGGGTATTTACTACCAACCACATGCTTTATTCTTTATATATTCCTTTGGTGTATTCAGCAAGAGGTGGATGACATGACAGCTAGTGAGCACCCAACTTCATGCAACTTGCAACTCAGAGTCGGAGATCTAAACGCATGGCCAAAAAAACAGACTTTCCACTTCAGATTATTTAACCATCACAACATGATTTTTAAAAAGGCTAAATATTATGATCTTGCTTCAGACTAGACAGTCCCTTTAAATAAAACCTTACCAGACAAACTGCTCCCGGATCAACTGGGGAAAAAGTTACACTTCTTAGAACCGCCAGGGTGCCACGTGCATTGTCTACGGAGAGTGCAAGGAAGTGAGCTGTTGAAAGAACAAAACATATATAGATTTTATTGATTTTTTTAAACCGACATTTGTTCCGGGGCACATATTGTGTATTCATTACTGTAGAGTAGCAATCTTGAAACTGTGGCCTGCAGGCCACATGTGGACCTTTGCTTGCCTTTATCTGGCCCTTTGGGCACTGTTCTTAACACTGATATAAGGCACCATTCCTCCCACTGACACCAATAATGGGACACTATTCCTCCCACTGACCAATGATGGGGCACTATTCCTCCCACTGATATAAACAAATGGGCACTTATTCCTCCCACTGACATCAACGATGAGGCATTATTTCTCCCAGTGACACCAATGATGGGGCAATATTCCTCCTACTAATACCAATGATGGGGCACTATTCCTCCCACTGACACCAATATGGCACCATTCTTCCCACTGATATAAACTATTGGGGACTATTCTTCTCACTGACACCAATGATGGGACACAATTCCTCCTACTGACACCAATAATGAGACACAATATTCCTACCACTGACACCAATGATGGGGCACAAATCCTCCTACTGACACCAATGATGGGACACTATTCCTCCCACTGACACCAATGATGGGACACTATTCCCCCCACTGACACCAATGATGGGCCACTATTCTTCCCACCGATATAAACTATTGGGGACTATTCCTCCCACTGACACCAATGATGGGGCACTATTCCTCTCACTGACACCAATGATAGGACACTATTCCTCCCACTGACACCAATGATAGGACACTATTCCTCCCACTGACACCAATGATGGGACACAATTCCTCCTACTGACACCAATAATGAGACACAATATTTCTCCCACTGACACCAATGATGGGGCACTATTCCTCCCACTGACATCAATGATGGGGCACTATTCCTCTCACTGACACCAATGATGGGACACTATTCCTCCCACTGACACCAATGATGGGGCACAATTCCTTCTACTGACACCAATAATGAGACACAATATTCCTCCCACTGACACCAATGATGGGGCACAATTCCTCCTACTGACACCAATGATGGGGCACAATTCCTCCTACTGACACCAATGATGGGGCACTATTTCTCCGACTGAAACCAATGATGGGGCACTATTTCTCCCACTGACAGGTTTTCCCAGGGGACCAGGGATCACAATGCATGCTAAGCTCATGTAAAACACATTTGCATTGCTTTAAATTTTAACGCACTGCATTAAAACATGCTAACATGTGATATGCAGTCTTAAAAAATGTATATTGTATTTTACAATGCAGCAGCATGAATGGCCCTCATTGGAGATTTAAGTCGTCTGTTGAGAGAGCTATTCAGCAGATTGGTTCAGAATGACAGCCAGAGATATGGTATTTTCAGGTTACTTTGGCAGCCCTCATACCTCCCCAAGAAACATCTCTGAAAAAACTGTAGACACAATTGGATAACGGCAGATGTATTTACTGCACCAGTGGGGAGAAGCTCTGCTGACTTCAATCATCCCAACATGTGCAAGCAAAAATTCAGTTTTGTTTTGCTTTTTATTCTTGAACAATTCAAAGGGAGCAGATCTTCACCTTATTTACAAAGCTAATTGAGAATCCACTTTGTAAAATAAATATACTTAAAGCGTAGTTCCACCCAAAAGTGGAACTTCCGCTTTAAGTGACGGTGACCCCCCTGACATGACAAATTGGCAGGTAATTTTTTTTTTTTGGGGGGGGGGGGATGCCTGGTTTTTACAGGTATCCAGCTCCCACTTCCTCTCCTGGCATCCTGGCACAGCGGCGCCAGAAGGAAGTTCATCTGTCCCCCCTCCCTGTCTGCAATCTTCTGGGACACGTCACGGGTCCCAGAAGGTTGCCCGGCCATTCACAGTGCAGCTTGCACATGCGCAGTGCGTGCCTGGCTTAGAAACCAAAGTCGGGCGCTTACAGTTGCAATGCCGGCACCGCATGGAGGAGGGGGAGAGGAGCTGCGCTGGACCAGGGGACAGGTGAGTGTCTGATTATTAAAGGTCAGCAGCTACACTTTTTGTAGCTGCTGACTTTTAAAAGGGTGGAACTCTGCTTTAACATCTTTAACCACTTTAGCTCTGAAAGGTTTTACCCCCCTTTATGACCAAGCCATTTTTTGCGATACGGCACTTTGTTACTTTAACTGACAATTACGCGGTCATGCGATGCTGTACGCAAATAACATTGATGTCCCTTTTTTTCCCACAAATAGAGCTTTCTTTTGGTGATATTTGATCACCTCTGCGTTTTTTTTTTTGTTTTTTTTTTAAAAACGACAATTTTGAAAAAAAACAATACTGTTTATTTTCTGCTATAAACACACCCAACAAAAACATGTAAAATATCAAATTTCTTCATCACTTTAGGCCAATATGTATTCTGCTACATGTTTTTGGTAAAAAAAAAAAATCTCAGTAAGCATATATTGATTAGTTTGCGCAAAAGTTATAGCATTTACAAACTATGGTATATATTTTTGGAATCTTCATTGTTTATTTTTTTTACTAGTAATGGCGATCAGCGACTTATAGCAGGACTGCGATATTGTGGCAGACAAATCAGACACCTAATTGACACTTTGGGGAGACACAAATACAGTGATCTGAACTGTGCTAATGACACTGACATGGAAGGGGTTAACATCAGGGGCGACCGAAGGGTTAAATGTGTCCCTAGGGGGGACAAACTGTGGGGTGCTGCTTGTTCTGTGGGAAGACAGAGATATGTTTTCCTGCTTATCAGAAACACAGGATCTCTGTCTTCCCTTGTCACAGAATGGCGATCTGCCTTGTTTACATAGGCAGACCGCTATTCTGCCTCTCTTGGGAATGATCGGGGGGTCCCGGCGGACATCGGCCTGTGTTTAATCACAGTGAGGGCTGGTTGCCGGCAATGCACCTGTACGAGCCGCCGTCCCGCAGTATAAAGGTGCATCTCATAAAATTAGAATATCATGAAAAAGTTAATTTATTTCAGTAATTCAATTCAAAAAGTGAAACTCATATATTATATGTATGCATTACACACAGAGTGATATATTTCCAGCATTACTTCCTTTTAATTTTGAGGATTATGGCTTACAGCTAGTGGAAACCCAAAATTCAGTATCTCAGAAAATTAGAATATTACATAAGACCAATAAAAAAAGGATTTTTAATTCAGAAATGTTGGATTACTGAAAAGTATGTCATTGTACAATATAGTATGCACTCAATACTTGGTTGGGGCTCCTTTTGCATGAATTACTGCAGCGTAGCATGGAGGCGATCAGCCTGTGGCACTGCTGAGGTGTTATGGAAGCCCAGGTTGCTTTGATAGCGGCCTTCAGCTCATCTGCATTGTTGGGTCTGGTGTCTCATCTTCTTCTTCACAATACCCCACAGATTCTCTATGGGGTTTAGGTCAGGTGAGTTTGCTGGCCAATCAAGCACAGTGATACCATGATCATTAAACCAGGTATTGGTACTTTTAGCAGTGTGGGCAGGTGCCAAGTCCTGCTGAAAAATGAAATCAGCATCTCCATAAAGCTGGTCAGCAGAGGGAAGCATGAAGTGCTCTAGAATTTCCCGGTAGAGGGCTGCGCTGACTTTGGACTTGATAAAACACAATGGACCAACACCAGCAGATAACATGGATCCCCAAATCATCACTGACTGTGGAAACTTCACATTGGACTTCATGCAACTTGGATTCTGTGCCTCTCCACTTTTCCTCCAGATTCTGGGACCCCGATTTCCAAATAAAATGCAAAATTTTCCACAGTCAGTGATGATTTGGGGAGCCATGTCATCTGCTGGTGTTGGTCCACTGTGTTTTATCAAGTCCAAAGTCAGCGCAGCATCTACCAGGAAATTCTAGAGCACTTCATGCTTCCCTCTGCTGACCAGCTTTATGAAGATGCTGATTTCATTTTCCAGCAGGACTTGGCACCTGCCCACACTGCCAAAAGTACCAATACCTGGTTTAATGATCATGGTATTAATGTGTTTGATTGGCCAGCAAACTCGCCTGACCTAAACCCCATAGAGAATCTGTGGGGTATTGTCAGAAGGAAGATGAGAGACACCAGACCCAACAATGCTGAAGGCCGTTATCAAAGCAACCTTGGCTTCCATAACATCTCAGCAGTGCCACAGGCTGATCGCCTCCATGCCACACTGCAGTAATTCATGCAAAAGGAGCCCCAACCAAGTATTTAGTGCATACTATACTGTACATGGACATACTTTTCAGTAATTCAACATTTCTGTATTAAAAATCCTTTTTTTTATTGGTCTTATGTAGTATTCTAATTTTCTGAGATGCTGATCTTTGGGTTTTCACTAGCTGTGAGCCATAGTCATCAAAGTTAAAAGAAAGAAATGCTTGAAATATATCACTCTGTGTGTAATGCATATATATAATATATGAGTTTCACTTTTTGAATTGAATTACTAAAATAAATTAACCTGTTGATGATATTCTAATTTTATGAGATGCACCTGTATGTACATGGGGTGGTCGGCAAGCGGTTTATAAATCAACCCCAATACAGAGTCAGAGTTATGGATAATGCCGTGAGCCTGGGCCCTACATTGAATTTTTCCACGTGGGTGGGATCGGAATTTCATTTTACATTTGTAACATGAATGTGGACACTGGTGGATTTTTTCTTTTTCTTGATAGAATCCGTATCAGAAAATTACATTTTCAGGCTTTCTGCCTTTTGTCTATACTATTGTACTAGTGCAAGTACATACTGAAAATAAGGAAAAGCAATGCAAATGACTTAGCAAGTTTTAAAGCAGTATTCAGCTTACCAACTTTTAGATATGGTGGCTGCATTCGTTTTCTTTTTAGGCTTGCCTTCTTTTATTTTCACCTGGTGATCTAGCCAGTGAGTCTGTTTTTCAACCGGACAAGCAGATGTAGCATTTAGAGAGTATTAGGAGAAACCATTTAACACTAACATGGATGCTTACAATGGTCTTTTTTGTTTTACTTATGTAAAACCTTAATCCCAAAAGGAATAAAAATATTTTCTGTAACTGCTTATAAAATGTGAGCTGGAGTTTGGCTTCAGTGTGTTAGTGTATTTAAATATGCTAGTGCATCTAACACTTCCCAGTCCCCAGACTCAAAATACCGCTGTCAAAATGTGCCCCCTGTGCTCCTTCATCCAGAGTATGGGCACTCTAATACAGGAGGCGTGTTACTGGCCAGATCACCAGGTGAAAACACAGGCAAAAAGCCTAAAAAAAGAAAACAAATGCAGTCACTAGAGTTGAGCGAACCCGGACTGTAAAGTTCGGGTCCGTACCGAACTTTGGGGTGTCCGGGACCCGGACCCGGACTTTTCAAAAAAAGTCCGGGTTCGGGTCCGGAGTGGACCACTAGACCGGTCATTGTGCGGAGGACATAATCTCACGGGTATGAGACCTACTTCCTCGTGTCCCCCGTGTAAAACTGTCGCCATAAAACTCAGACCCCTGACCCTTCACAATCTACGTGATCGTATAAATTTATGTGATTGTGTGACTTCGGTTTGAGGTCGAGTGTAAAATATTCGTCAATGTCTTTTATAAAAATAAGGAAAACCCTAATTCCAAAATGTATTCATTTTGTTTTTTCTGGTAACATTCGTAGGTACAATCACAATTTACCAAAGAGGATTATGAGAGATTTACGATGTAGACGAACAGGCCAAC
>BLSH010388284.1:122252-137083 GCA_018402905.1 Glandirana rugosa | reverse complement strand
CGGTTTGATTTAAAGTGACACACACAATTGAAATAATTGTGCAGAAGAGATGTGCAATGTTTGACGGTTTCAATTAAAGTGATACACACATTTTAAAAAGAAGTGTGAATAAAAGATGTGTAATGATTTCCGGTTTGCTTTAAAGTGACACACACATTTTGCAGAACAGTGATATGGGTACTCCCGGCTTATTTATACTTTTTTGACACAGTTTGAAGATGATTTTAGAACAGTTCTATGGCCTCTAATGTTAATTAATACTTTTCAGACCCATTTTGAAGATGATCTCCATTTTTGCATTTTTTATGTTTTTATTTTTTTTAAAATATTTAAAGTTATTTCCCTGTCCCCATTTCTTTGTAGGTCACTTGTCCCACCCTTACCCACATTTCCTTCCTTTTGCAGACCTCTAGGACCTTCCAGGACTATTTTACAGCACTTTTTGTACCTAAAAGTCCGGGTCTCCATTGTTTTCAATGGGGTTCGGGGTCCGGTACAAAGTTCGGGTTCTGTCTGGACCCGAACCCGGACTTTGTCCCGAAGTTCTGCCGAACCAGCAGAACCCGGACTTCTAGAAGTTCGCTCAACTCTAGCAGTCACCACAACTAATGATTGGTAAGCTGAAAAATATGGCATTTTTGTTTGAGTTTAATACTGCTTTAAGAAAATGTATTTTAGTTTGAAATTACGGATGATGCAATAATAATAATCAATATTTCTTTAACATTTAATAGAATCAGGAAAAATTCCTTTTTGTAACGTAATTAGGGCTGATGACAAATATTTCAAACAATTCCATTTATCTATAAAGAAATTAGTTGCCGATTATCAAGACAAGTTAATGATTCAGCAGATATTCCCTGTAATGAATTACCTTTTTAAGACTTTGTTCTGATGTTGAAATTTAGTGAAGAGAACTAATCAAGATAATGACAAGGCATAGAATCGTAATAAATAGCCAGCAGACACTTTCTTTTTAATTTATATATCATAATATATTTTGGCCTTTTGGTTTCACATCATAAAGGGAAAATATTAGGAGATCATTCGTCCAGTGTTCATTGATAGTGCCATAAATGCACAATTGCAGTTTAAAAGTGTATCAGTCATCTAATTTTTCTCAGTTTTGGCTATGTTTGGGAAGATTCAGGTTTTTATTGCTGTCTATATCTGCAGTGGGAAGATTCACCCTCAATGTGTCCTGGTGACCATTGTGATCATGACAAAAAGTGGTGGAAAATCCAAAATGTTGAGTTATCACTAAAACAAGAATATAGGCAATCAAAGGGAACACTTGCTCCAGTAACAGCTGTCCAAAGGGTATTCCCCTTATTTTTATTTTGGAGAGATTTCCTTTTACATTTATATATATATATACACACACTATATTGTCCGTAGGGTTCAATATTGAGTTGGCCCACCCTTTGCAGCTATAACAGCTTCAACTCTTCTGGGAAGGCTGTCCACAAGGTTTAGGAGTGTCTATGGGAATGTTTGACCATTCTTCCAGAAGGGCATTTGTGAGGTCAGGCACTGATGTTGTTCAAGAAGGCCTGGCTCACAGTCTCCGCTCTATATGGTCAAACATTCCCATAGACACACTTCTAAACCTTTTGGACAGCTACGGATGAGGCTCCTAACAATAAAGGTCTAGGAAGGAGGTAGCCTCCCAGTATAAATTGTGTGGGGAAATATTACTGCCGGAGCTGTTGGAGGTTCTTAACGGGGCTCTTGCACTGAATCAACTCCCGGACTCTATGAATATAGCTAGTATCATTGTTTTGACTAAACCAGGGAAGGACAGTCTTTACCCTGAGTCATACTGCCCCATCTCATTACTCAACTCAGATGTCAAGCTGTTGGCAAAAATGTTAGCGACTAGACTTAGAAAAGAAATGCAGCCTTTAGTAAGTTCAGATCAGTCAAGTTTCATACACACCAGATTGACAGCAATCAACATCCACAGGCCTTTTCTTAATCAAAGGTTACCATCGGATAACATAGGAGATAGGGCCATTCTCTCTCTCGACACAGCCAAAGTGTTTGATAGATTGGAGTGGCCCTACATTTGGGAGGTATTGCAACTCTTTGCCCTAGGGAATCGCTTTATAGGCTGGATACAATGAATGTATTTTGCCCCCAAGGTTTCCATGCTAGTTAATGAATCCCATTCTGGCTCATTCCTGTTTTATAGCGGAACTTGTCAGGGGTGTCAACTCTCCCACCTTCCTGTTTGCATTGGAGATTGAGGCGCTTATAGCGGCCATCCGAAGATAAAATATCCCTCTATGCTGATGATGCAGTGCTATTTATAGGGGACAATAGCAGCTCTTTATCCTCCCCTGAACCCATTATAATGACATTTAGCTCCTTTTCCAGGTTCGTTATCAATTGGGACAAATTTGTTCTTCTGCCCCAGACTCCCAACAACTGTCATTCCCACAATGTTCACGACAGATAAAAGTAGTGACCTCTTTTTAATACCTTGGGATTTTTGTTCATCTTAAAGTAGGAGATTATTTTAAATATAATTTGCTACCACTACTAGACATGTTTAAGCTTAAGAGCAATACCTGGTGTAAATTACCATGCAATCCTTCTAAAAAATGATTTGGGTGCTACAGCTATCATACTTAATGCATAATTCACTGGTGTGGATCACTCATAAGTGCTTCAAGCTGATAAACTCTCTTTAGAATACTTATTTAGAAAGGTGGCAATCCTAGAATTCATTTACCTACCTTGTAATTACCAAAAGATGAAGGAGGATTAGATATACCTCATGCAAGAATGTATTCTTTGGCCACACAACTGCAGCATTTTGCTGGATGGAGTGCTATAACTGTGACTGACTCCAATCAGGCCCACCTACTATCACAAGCCCCTTCATATCACCTGATGGCTCAGCTGGAGTCTGGTGGGCTCGAAAACACCTCCCGAAGCCCTGCAATACTGTTAATGCACAAAGCATGGAATGAGATAAGGAGGATCATGAAGTATGATGGGTTTTCTAAATACACACCCATCTGGGGAGGCGGGCGTTAAAAAGAGTTAGACAAGTTACAGGGATTTGACTCTTGGTACTCCAATGGGATCCAGTTCCTCCATCAATTATTCTCAGGGGACCAATTAAAATCCTTTCAGGACCTACAGCGGGAGCTATGCGTTCCATCCCACAGGTTTTTTCAGTACCTACAGATCTGACACGCACTCTCAGTTTAGGCCAAATAGTCTATATTTTAAAATCTTTTTATTCATTTTTGATTAGAAAAAACATCCAAACAATACCACTGCCACAAATCCACAAAAACAAATGACATTCACAAACAACATTTCACATATCTAATTCCTAGAGTTAACTTATTTCTCAGAGCATCATTTAATATTTAATGGACCCCAGCCCTCAATCTCTCGCAAAGGGGGAAAAAAAAAGAACAACCCCACCTCAGTTCCCTTTAATTATGTGTTCAGGGGTGAATACCTCGGTGCCTACAGATTGCCATTGATGCAATTCACCTAACCCTCATTACATATTATTGATCCCACTTACATCACTCCCCTGTGAAATCTTAGTGAAAAAGAAAAAAAAACAAAACCAAAAAAAAACCCCACACCCCACCACCTTCCATTTAATTATGTGTTTAGGGGTGACTACTTTGATGGTTACAGATATCCATTGATACAATTGACCTAAATAACCCTGTCTTTTTACATATTATTAATCCCACTTACATCACTCCCCTGTGGAATCCTAGTAAGAAAAAAATAACCCACACCCCACCACCTTCCATTTAATTATGTGTTTAGGGGTGACTACTTTGATGGTTACATCGAAGGCCAAACAGTCTAATGTAAGAGTTATCTCCCTCTCCGCTTATGGGTCTGCTACAGAGAAGAAAGTATGTATCTCCTCTCTTTATAAACTACTGCTGGATGGATTTCTAGCCAATCTTTCTCTACCTGATAGGAAAGCATGGGAAAAGGATATTGGGAAGCTGAATGAGGAGACTGAGCAGGCCGTCTTAAAACAGGTTCTAATGGTGTCCCTTTCACCTTCACAAAGATCATCCCAGCTGTTTGTCATACAAAGGGTGTATAGAACCCCGCAAAAGCTAATTCAGTGGAACCGCAGACTGTCCGAGATGCGGGGAATCCCCAACAGACCTTTACATATGCTTTGGAGATAACCGAGGCTGGTGCATTACTGGCAACTTGTTATCAGTACCATTAACTAGACTTTCCAGACAAACATGCATAATGATGCAACCTTTATTCTGCAGGTTAGGACTTCCATTACTATATTGTTATTTTTGTCACATAAATGTATCACATTAAAAATGTCTCTTTCATTCCCCCCCCCCCCTTCATTTGATGATTGGTGTACACAGGCAGGGGAGGGCTAGCAACCTTACGCCTGGGGGGCAAGTCCAGTCAAGTGGCCCATTGAACCACCGAGCCACAGGACAGCTCCCAGCAGCACCCACGGGTCCGCAGGCCGGCTCCCAGCAGGACCCAAAGACCGTGGCCAGCTCCCAGCAGGACCCAGAGGCCGTGGCCAGCTCCCAGCCGGACCCACAGGCCATGGCCAGCTCCCAGCAGGACCCGCAGGCCATGGCCAGCTCCCAGCAGGACCCGCAGGCCATGGCCAGCTCCCAGCAGGACTCACAGGCCAGCAGGAGCCACAGGTGATGGTCAGAAGGATCCACAGGCCATGGCAAGCAAGACACACACACCATGGCCAGCTCCCAGCAGGACCCCCAGGCCATGGCCAGCAGGACCTACAGCCATCTCATGGTGAGCAGGACCAACAGGCCATGGCCAGCACAGGACCTGACAGCCAGACAGTGTTAAGGGCTAATTCCTAGTTTGAGGTTACTGGGTGGGCAGGGTAAATTGGGTGTATTGGGGGAGTGGGATGTGGAGGTCAGCTGGGGGTGTCAGGGTCTCTCATCTCAGCGATGCCTCTGGCAGCTCAGCAGGTCCTTGCGCGGCCTCCTGGGGGGGGGGGGGCGATGACAACTTCAAGTTGCAGCCAGCGACCAACCCGGGCCAATCACGCCTTGCCTCTGCCTGCCTCCAGTCCAAAGACTCCGGGATTGTAGTGGAAAAGTAAGCTGCTCTCAGTCAGTTAGTTGTTCTCTCTGTGACTGTCTCTATAAAAACTTCAGGTTGCATTGTTGCAGGCTTGCAGAGAGGTCAGAGGCCGTGCAGAGGTCATGGCCTGGGGAGAGGTCAGAGCCTGGGGAGGTCAGGGGCTGCAGAGAGGTCAGAGGCTGGGGAGGTCAGAGGCTGGGGAGAGGTCATAGGCTGGGGAGGTCAGAGGCTGTGGAGGTCAGAGGCTGCAGAGAGGTCAGAGGCTGGGGAGATCAGAGGCAGCAGAGAGGCCAGAGGCTGGGAAGGTCATAGCCTGGGGAGAGGTCAGAGGCTGGGGACATCATAGGCTGGGGAGAGGTCATAGGCTTGGGAGAGGTCAGAGGATGGGGAGGTCAAAGGCTGCAGAGAGGTCAGAGGCCGGGGAGGTCAGAGACTGGGGAGAGGTCAGAGGCTGGGGAGGTCAGAGGCTGCGGAGAAGTCAGAAGCTGGGGAGAGGTCAGAGGCTGGGGACAGGTCAGAGGCTGGGGGGGTCAGAGGCTGGGGAGGTCATAGGCTGGGGAGAGGTCATAGTCTGGGGAGAGGTCAGAGGCTGGGGAGGTCAGAGTCTGCAAAGAGGTCAGAGGTTGGGGAGAACAGAGGCTGGGGAGGTCAGATGCTGTAGAGAGGTCAGAGGCTGCAAAGAGGTCAGAGGCTGGGGAGGTCGCTGTAGAGAGGTCAAAGGCTGCAGAGAGGTCTGAGGTTGGGGAGGAGGGGAAGGGTCCGGTCTTCTTACCTGGCCGTAACGCTGTTTTACCTTCTGATTTAGGGGGTCAAAATTATGGGGGAGCTGCTGTCTTTAGGTGTGAGGCATGGAAGAAGAGTTTATTAACTTTAATATTTTTTCACACGAATTGACTTAAGTTATTGCACAGTCGGTGTTTACATAAATGAATTGAATATACGTTTATGAAATATTGGCTTTATAACTTATTGTAGGGCATATATATATACACAGTATATAGTATTTTGTTCATTTTTAGGTATATGTATATAGGAGAACTGATTAGTAATTAATTGTATGAACTATCAAATGTTCACATCAATGGAGGATAATAAATTACTTACTCAGATATATAAATATGTTCAGTTAATCACAAACATACGCATACATATACTGAGATATATACAGTACATACACACTCAGATATATACATATGCTCAATTACATACAGTACATAAAGTACATACACACACACACATACACATATATAATATATACACTCAGATACATACAATCAGCTAGATGCATACACACTTAGATATATAAGCTCAGCTATATATATATATATATATATATATATATATACAGTCAGATACATACATACATACACACATATATACACTCAGGTCAATACTGTACATATGCTCAATTATATACATGCATACACACACACATATATATATATATATATTTGCACACAGATATATACATGCACTCATACAGTCAGGTCCATAAATATTGGGACATCGACACAATTCTAATCTTTTTGGCTCTATACACCACCACAATGGATTTGAAATGAAACGAACAAGATATGCTTAACTGCAGACTTTCAGCTTTAATTTGAGGATATATACATCCAAATCAGGTGAACGGTGTAGGAATTACAAAGGTTTGCATATGTGCCTCTCACTTTTTAAGGGACCAAAAGTAATGGGACAGATTAACAATCATAAATCAAACTTTCAAATAAAGTGGCGCTGTAAGGCAAATCGCCGTCATATGACGGCGGCCGCCAGATCGCGCACAGTGAGCGCGAGCGCGCCGCCAGAGGCGCGCCCGCGGGCTCACTGTGTCCGGGGAGGGCCAGGGAGCGGGTGCGGCGGCTTCGATTGCCGCCGGCCACCCGCGATGCCCCCCCCGGAGTGAAGGAACGGAGGTCCGTGTAAGTAAACACGGACCTCCGCTCTGTGTGAGGGGGAAGGGCTGTGATCACAGCCTTCCTGTACGTGAAGGCTGTGACCACTTCCCTTCCCCTGTTAGGGCAGCCCCATACAGTTAGAACACGCCCAGGGAACATAGTTATCCCTTAGAGCGCCCCCTGCAGGTTAACCCCTTCACTGCCAATGGCATTTACACAGTAATCAGTGCATTTTTATAGCACTGATCGCTGTATAAATGCCAATGGTCCCAAAAAAGTGTCAAAATGTTCTGACATGTCCACTGAAATATTGCAGTACCACTAAAAAACGCAGATCGCCGCCATTATTAGTAAAAAATAAAAAAAAAATAAAAACCCCAAAAATGAATTCTCATCATCCGTAAACGCGACCACTTTTGCGCAAACCAATCAATAAATGCCGATTGCGATTTTTTTTATCGCAAATATGATGAAGAATATAAATCGGCCAAAAACGGTGAAAAAAAATGTTTTTTTATTTTTTTTTTTGGATTTGTATTTTAGCAAAAAGTAAGAAATGTGTTTTTTTTTGCAAAATTGTCGCTCTTCTTTTGTTTATAGCGGCGATCAGAAATGACGCAGCAGTGATCAAATACCACCAAAAGAAAGCTCTATTTGTGGGAAAAAAAGGACGCAAATTTCGTTTGGGTAGAACGTCGCACGACCGCACAATTTTCAGTTAAAGCGACACAGCGCCGAATCGCAAAAAGGGCTCCGGTCCTAAAGCTGGAAATCCTTCCGGTCCTTAAGTGGTTAATACTTGGTTGCAAATCCTTTGCAGTCAATTACAGCCTGAAGTCTGGAATGCATAGACATTGGCAGATGCTGGGTTTCATCCCTGGTGATGATCTGCCAGGCCTCTACTGCAACTGCCTTCAGTTCCGGTTTGTTCTTGGGGCATTTTCCCTTCAGTTTTGTCTTCAACAAGAGAAATGCATGCTCAATTGGATTCAGGTCAGGTGAATGACTTGGCCATTGCATAATATTACACTTCTTTCCCTTAAAAAACTCTTTGGTTGCTTTCGCAGTATGCTTCGGGTCATTGTCCATCTGCACTGTGTAGCGCCGTCCAATGAGTTCTGAATCATTTGGCTGAATATGAGCAGATAATATTGCACTTCAGAATTCATCCTGCTGCTTTTGTCAGCAGCCACATCATCAATAAATACAAGAGAACCAGTTCCATTGGCAGCCATACATGCCCACGCCATGACACTACCACCACCATGCTTCACTGATGAGGTGGTATGTTTTGGATCATGAGCAGTTCCTTTCCTTCTCTTTACTCTTCTCTTCCCATCACTCTGGTACAAGTTGATCTTGGTCTCATCTGTCCATAGGATGATGTTCCAGAACTGTGAAGGCTTTTTTAGATGTTGTTTGGCAAACTCTAATCAGGCCTTCCTGTTTTTGAGGCTCACCAATGGTTTACATCTTGTGGTGAACCCTCTGTATTCACTCTGGTGAAGTCTTCTATTGATTGTTGACTTTGACACACATACACCTACCTCCTCGAGAGTGTTCTTGATCTGGCCAACTGTTGTGAAGGGTGTTTTCTTCACCAGGGAAATAATTCTTCCGTCATCCACCACAGTTGTTTTCCGTGGTCTTCCGGGTCTTTTGGTGTTGCTGAGTTCACCGGTGTGTTCTTTCTTTTTAAGGATGTTCCAAACAGTTTATTTGGCCACACCTAATGTTTTTCCAAGGGGAGTCCACATCCAAGGGGAGTCCAGACCAGGCAGCAGGAGAGAGCAGCAGAGTGGCGCTGCTGGGCAAGTCTCCAGGAGGGATCCACTAGGTGTTGATGAGACACACCCAGGGATGCTGGAAGAGGCACACCGAAGCAGATTGGGGAGAGAGAGAGACAGTCTAAAAAGGGTGCAAGAGCCAATTGGGACTGTGGTGTCACCGGGCAATGGGGTTTGGTAGCTGCAGCCAGGAGGGTTGGCAGGACCTGAAGAGGGACTGACTGGGAACAGTAGTCCACCCAGGCTAGTTAGCACACTTTTCACCTTTTGCTATACCAGAGGGGTCCGCGGCCCCTGCCTGTAATGGGCGGTTCACCAAGGCCTGGCCAGAACCAGAGGCAAGTTTCACCATGTGCTAGCTAGGCCTGAAAAGTGTTGTACAAGAGAGAAGAAGAAGAGTTAACTGCGAGCAAGATTGTGCTGGAGGAGGAGAGAAGTGTATATACTGGAGTGTAGATAGATGGTCCAGTTGAAAACCTGTTTGATCCACTGGGCATACCATAATCATCCCATACCCCATCAAAGTTAAATCCCCTAATGAAAAAAAAAAAAAAATACAAGTACTGGCCTGTTCTTCCTGACTCAACCAAATCAACCAAAAATCCAGAAAAAAACATATTATACAAATGTTATAAATTGAATTGCAGTTCAGTGAGTAAAATAAGTATTTGATCCCTAAGCAAAACATGACTTAGTACTTGGTGGAGAAACCCTTGTTGGCAAGCACAGAGGTCAGACGTTTCTTGTAGTTAGTTACCAGGTTTGCACACATCTCAGGGCAGGTTTTGTTGCACTCTTCTTTACAGATCTTCTGTAAATCCTTAAGGTTTCTTGGCTGTCGCTTGGCAACCTCTCCTTTTCTCAATCTACACCGCCTCCCTGGGTCAGCTGATTGCCTCCCATGGCTTTCAGTATCATCTCTACGCTGATGACACCCAAATCTATCTCTCTACCCCCCAGATCTCTCCATCGGACTCCTCACGCATCACAAACTTACTGATAGACATATCAGCCTGGATGTCACACCACTTCCTCAAACTCAATCTATCCATAACCGAGCTTATGATATTTCCACCACCACGTGCCACTTCCCTAGATTTCTCTGTCAAAATCAATGGCTCAACTATCAACCCGTCCCCCCACGCCAAGGTCCTAGGTGTAATCCTAGACTCCCAATTAACCTTTCAGCCCCACATACAATCGCTATCCAAAATTTGCCGCCTCAACCTCCGCAACATCTCCAAGATACGTCCCTTCCTAACCGATGACGCCACAAAGCTTCTAATCCACTCCCTGGTCATTTCTCGCCTCGACTACTGCAACTCCCTCCTCACTGGCTTACCCCTAAATAGTCTCTCCCCTCTACAGTCCATTATGACCACTGCCGCCAGGCTCATCCACCTTAAAAACCGCTCGGCATCTGCTACACCCCTATGTCAATCCTTACATTGGCTGCCACTCACCCAACGTATTAAATTCAAGATCCTAACAATAACTTATAAATCAATTCACAACCTGGCCCCCAGCTACATCACTAACCTGGTCTCAAAATACCAACCAAATAGTTCTCTTCGCTCCTCCCAAGACCCCCTGCTCTCTAGCTCCCTTGTCACCTCATCCCATGCTCGCCTCCAGGACTTCTCCAGAGCCTCTCCCATCCTCTGGAATGCTCTACCCCAATCTGTCCGACTTTCTCCTAGTTTGTCCACCTTCAGACGATCCCTGAAAACTCATCTCTTCAGAGAAGCCTATCTGGCTCCCACCTAACAACTGTACATTTATCTTCTCTATTACCACTTCCCCCACAGTTATTACCTCTTGTATCTCTTGACCTTCCCTTTTAGATTGTAAGCTCTAGCGAGCAGGGCCCTCTAATTCCTACTGTATTTAAGTGTATTATATTTGTACTGTCTACCCTCAAGTTGTAAAGCGCTGCGTAAATTGTTGGCGCTATATAAATCCTGTATAATAATAATAATAATAACTCGAAGTTTCAGCTCCTTCCATACATTTTCTATAGGATTAAGATCTGGAGACTGGCTAGACCACTCCATGACCTTAATGTGCTTCTTCTTGAGCCACTCCTTTGCTGCCTTGGCGGTATGTTTTGGGTCAATGTTATGCTGGAAGACCCATCCACAACCCATCTTCAGTGTTCTGGGTGAGGGAAGAAGGTTCTCATTCAAGATTTTTCAATACATGGCCACTCAATGTGGCAAAGTTGGCCTGCACCTTTAGCAGAGAAACAGCCCCAACTGTAGGGATGGTTTTCTTAGGGTCATAGTCAGCATTTTTCTTCCTGAAACTTCAAGTTGCCAAGAGACAGCCAAGAAACCTTAAAGTATTACTAAACCCAGTAATATGAAAATAGTTCCTCTGCCCCTCCCCCACAGTGCCCACAGCTTATAAATCTTCTGTTTACATTAAAATATTGCCTATTCCCACTATATACATTTTTCGCTAATCTGTATACCACGGTCACATGATAAACTGCACAATTTGTCCATAGCTGTGTGTTCAGGTAGGCGGAGATTTCCACTACAGCCTGTATGCATGCCCACATGTGTGATGTCAATATCATGTGACCTGAACAGTTCAACTGAAACAGGAAATGTTCTCTCCAGCAATAGAGACCAAACTGAGCATGTGCAGGATGGCTAACCTTACTGTATTATCTGGCCTTGCCAAGATAGACAGTGCAGGAGGGGAAGGATCTGTCCATATAGTGCCAAATAGACTTTTTATACAATGCAAAGGATTAACCCCTTAAGTTCTACAGTGAGTATAAGAAGCATGATATTCTGCATATACAGACTGATTTTACTGTTGTGGGTTTAGTAACACTTTAAGGATTTAGAGAAGATCTGTAAAGAGGAGTGGACCAAAATCCCTCCTGAGATGTGTGCAAACCTGGTAACCAACTACAGGACTGTCTTACCTTTGTGTTGCCAACAAGGGTTTCTCCACCAAGTACCAAGTAGTGTTTTGCTTGGGGATCAAATACTTGTTTTACTCACTGAACTGCAGCTTAATTTATAGCATTTGTTTTATGTGTCTTTTTTCTGGATTTTTGGTTGATATTCTGTCTCTATCATTTACTATACACCTATGATACAAATTATAGACCCTTCATTTCTTTGTAAGTGGGCAAACTCACAAAATCAGCAGGGGATCAAATAATTATTTCCCCCGCTGTAGAAGGGAGAGGGACTGCTTTCATCCTAGAACTGGAAGTGTGTTACTGGCAAAATTAGCAAGTGGAAATAAAGGAAAAAATCATGAAAAAAAGAAAAGTAATGCAGCCTCCACATCAAAGGACTGGTAAGCTGCAATTAATGTTTTTTTTTTTTTTGGGGGGGGGGGGGGGGTTAGATACATGTTAAGCTGCTTAGGTGCCCAAAATAATTAATATGACTATATAATGATAATATTATTAGCAATTATACTGGGTCCATCTTAGATAGATTTACTCTACTTTGTGACAAAGTTAATAATCAGTCCTGAATTGTCAGTTGTATGGATGTCACAGTCATGAACACTGGTTAAAGCCTTACCTGTGCTACTGTTTTTGTGGTCAGACAATGGTCTTGTGTTTGCTAGTCCACTGGTTCTAGTCCACCCGTTATTTGGCATGCCACATAAATCGGTCTCAAAATCACACCTTTCATAATTTGTGCCTGTTGAAACATAAAATGACAGATGGTAAGCTTTGTACAGAAAAACAGTCTAAAACAATAGCATTACGGTTGAATTAAAGTGGTTGTAAGCCCTTATATATTCCCAGTGAAGACACTAACCTCAGATGATACACAGAGTTGAAACAAATCCACCTACATAAGTTGTACCTGTTTATCTCCAGCCTTCCTAAAACACACATTTAACACAGTTTTTCTGAGCTCTAGTGGGTGGACGGTGGGGATCTGATGGCACATACTGAAGAGCATGGAGCTGAGTGTAATCTTAGACCTGAGTGAAGGCAATGGACACCATACCCTCTACAAGTCTCTTATGGAAATATGCACAACTGAGGCTGTCAATCACCTTCTGTGTGTTGGAAGGGGGGTCAGGGCAATCCCTTAGGATTCTGTGGTGGCAGAATAACAAGTATATCTACTTATTAATGTGAATGAAATTGTATACATAAAAAATGCAAACATGGTCAAGAGGTTCAGTTGTTGGCAAATAAATATTGGAATGAAGATTTAAAGAATTTTGATGTGAATTGATTGTTGGTGCCAGGCAAGGTGGTTGCAGCCTTTTAGAAATGGTCGACTGCCTGGGATTTTTGAGGACTACAATTACAAAACTTGGTGAAATGTGTTTAAATTAATGGTGTAAAAAGCATAAGTAATTTTTTAGTTCTGTGGACACTAATGCCTTGAGATGAAGCTGCCCAGACTTGAACAGGACGTTCACAGATCTAAAAACTGTTTTTTTTTATTTTGAATAAACTAATGTCAGTTTTCACCATCTGGATCCTATTGTGGGAAAGGGGAGTTTCAATTCACTTTCTGTTGTGTAGACACAACAGAAAGTGAGAAGAAATATCTCCAAAATGAGGGAAATCCTCTCCTAGACAGGTCTCATCAGTATAAAATGTTCCTTTTAGAAGATTGCACTTATTTAGCTGTCCCAGTAGCAACTAAAAATGTGTAATTTTCTTTCGTCTTTATTCCTGGTGTCACCAGAATAGAGCAAATTTCTATTTGGAAACAAAACCAAGTAATAAAAACGAGTAATAAATATCTAATGCCTCACAACTCCAAAACTAAAAAAAAAAATATTTCTTTAGCTATACTTTAAATATCCATTTTTTGAAACAGTGGTGTGCTGGACAGTTCTAAGCTCTCATACACACGGGCGTTTTTGACGCCACATTTTTGGGCGTTTTTACAGCTCTCCATGTTATTCAATGGCCCCCTAAAAACGCTGACATTTTTGAGCAGTAGAGGGCGTCAGCGAGCTGTAACTAGAACGCCGGACCAGCGGGTTCTGAGGCTGTAACGTTTTGGCGTTTTTGACACCAACGCCACAAAACACTCACTAACGCTGTACCGATGTTTACCGGTGTTTTTGACGCCGTTTTCTGGTTAAAAAATAGCAGAGGAATTTTTTTTTTTAAAACGCCTATTGACACAGACGCTCACTAATGCTCATTAACGCTCATTAACGCCAATGCAAAACGCCGAAAAAAACTCAGATTTTTCCCTGACGTCGGGCACGACATTTTGCTTGTTTTTTATCATACGCCCGTGTGTATGAGGCCTTCATGTACAACATGTCAACTCAAAGAAGCTGGCCTACAAAACCAGAATACCATGCCAGGTTCTTCTCAAATCGGCTAAGGAAAATGAGGCTACAGTAAACACAAGGCCATCAAAATTGGACATTTGAAGACTGAAAACTTTGCCTAGTCTGAGGAAATTAAATTTTTAATGCAACACGCAGATGATAGGGTAATCATTTGGTGTACACAGCATGAAAAGGGGAATAAAATGAAATGGAATGGGATGTCAAAAAATATGAATTGTTTAGCACCTTGTTGAACCTATGTCTTGAAGAACCCAATCTGTTGTGATGGGGTATCTACCCAGTGCTAGATACATGCACCTATTCATTTGGCAAAAGCTTGTTTAATGTAAAGTGTGCAAGTGATGGTACACAAGCTTAAACTTGAAATGGTGGAGCCAGGGGCGGGCAGATAGGGGTCGCAGGAGTCGCCATGGCGACCGGGCCCCATGCTGAAGGGGGCCCATAAGGGCCCCCTGTATGTCTAGATTAGGAGGGAATGAGGAATGGAGCGCTCCGTTCCTCAGCCGAACGGCGCTGTGGGGAGCCTCGTCACACTGTTTACACTGTGTGTGAAAGTGAAAGCAGTGTGTGCTGTGCTCTTTGTCTCAAAGTACGACACATGTGGTTTACTAATGGGATAGTAGACGCACAACGTAATTTTTAAATTAAAGGAGTCTGATCCGTTTCAAAAGTCAGAAGTTTACAGGTTAAAACTACCGGAACACAAATGACATCGGAGTAAAAGGAATCGGCTAAA
>BLSH010388284.1:95031-121590 GCA_018402905.1 Glandirana rugosa | reverse complement strand
TAGGTGGGGGGTGTGCTGGGGGGGGGTGATTAGAGGCATAAGTGGGTGTGCTGGGGGGGTGATTAGAGGCATAAGTGGGTGTGCTCGGGGGTGATTAGAGGCATAGGTGGGTGTGCTGGGGGGTGATTAGAGGCATAGGTGGGGGGTGTGCTGGGGGGGTGATTAGAGGCACAAGTGACTTGCGACCGGGCCCTGGCATTCCGCCACTGGGCTCCGAGGAAAGGGCCCTGTCAGAGGGGGCCCTTCATGGTTTCTTGCATCGGGGCCCTGAGGGTTCTAGTTACGCCACTGGGTGGAGCTTTAGGAAAATAACTAGAATTAGGTGAAATGGGAAATAAGTGAAATTGCAAATTAGTTCATGAAACATCCTTAAAGTCCTACTCTGCAGAAAAACAATCATAGCAATCACAGTACAGGCAATTAATCCAGGCATTATCACAGACTGTTTCCACTGGAGTGCACTTTGCTAGGACCCTCTCACATAATTTTTCACTGGTGTTTATCAGGTTCCATCAAGAAGTACCATTTGTCTTGAATTCCTCCTGAAAAAATCAGTGCACTTCCAGACTGTCCCTAGATATTCCTGGACCTAGACACTCCTGTGCCTTGAACCTAAAAGATGTATATTTGCAATGTGAATTTATGTAAGGTACTGCTGCTAGGAGAGAGAAAACTTGGCTGAGTTTGAGATGTTTTGCCAAACCTATTGCAAGGTCTGTGAACCCCAAACTAAGTGTCTACCTCATTGAAGTCAGTAGAAGGCAAACATTTTAAAAAGTACAGTTTTAGTGGGGAGAATGTATTTTTTGTGGCTTGAAGGGCAAACATTCCTTATATAACATGTTTGGGGATGTCTTAAAGCTGCACGTGGTGTTACAAACCAGTATGATGTTAAAAGTTAAAATGGTGTAGAGTTCCCCACCAGGAATTGATCCAGACATATAGCCTGGCTGGCCAGGAAAGAGAGAGACAACCCCCCCCCCCCATTCTTTCTGACTCATACATTGGGGGGTACAATGCACAGAGGGGTGGGCAAGTCTCCCCCCAGTTTCAAGGTACCTTATCCCAAAGTTGAGGGTAAGGGGACTCTACCCACATACAGTCCCCGAAAAAGGATGTAAGGGGTTGCAGATACCCACCCCTCCCAGGGCAATGAGTATAGAGGTACATCATTACTCTCTACCCATTCCCACAACAAATTAAAAGTAAATAAAGACACATACACCATGAAAAAGTCCTTTAATAGGAAAGTAAATAATGGTGTCCAATAGAATGCCCATCATCAGTCACATTATCCAGCGATTTAAGTCCATCATTAATCACAACGACCCAACATTCCACTGATGATCCTGCTGCCATGGTACATTAGTGAATATAAAATATAACTTTGCGCTTAGGAAATTAAATACAAATAACACTGCAGCTGCTGTACACAGAGTGAAAATCACCTGAATATAAACAAGGATGGATATAATTACAGCGCTCGCAGAAGTATATATATAGTTCTGCGAGTGCTGCAATTATATCCATCCATGGCGCATTAGTGCCACCAAATGACTGATCTTGGGCGATGATAAATGCAAACAGGAATGGAGATCATGGGTTATGTAATTTGCCAAATATGGTCATGACCATATTTGGTCAATGATGTCTCCCAGGATCCCCATCCTTTTGTGCAGGTTAAATGGCCAATTTCCTCCAAATATGCTGCAAACTGCGAACAGGCTGTGTTTGGATAAAACCTACATTTGACCCAAAGCTGAATCTCATCCTGCTAATCTCAAGGGATTTGGAGTGAGATTCAGTGATGTCACTACTGTGCTGCTCTCTGTTCTCCTTGCAGGAAGTAAAGATTTACTTAAGAACCTGCAGTGCAATGATCTCCCTGCTTCTGCTTCATTTGTTCTGCGCAAAGTGCGCATCTTTGCTTTCTCCACATCCCTTGCTGCTTTATTGAATATTACCCCACCAGCTTTTAGATTACCAGTCATCAGGGTGGAAGCAAAGTCTTGCCTCTAACAAGATAGCTGCCTCCGCACAGAGACACAGTGGAGAAAAAGTCATAGAAAGTCAGCAATGGGGACTTTTGACTTGTCCTTTGCCATCTGCCTACTTTTTTTGGGCACAGTTTCCACAGTTCAGGTCCTCTTCAAGTATACGTTATATTCAAACCAATCAGAAAAGGCACTTATGTCTGAAACAACCTCTGAAGTGCTCATTGTTCTTTCATTTAAACTAAATTATTTTAAAGGCGCCCTCATCCATCTACAGTACATCAAAGTTCAATTTCTCCATCAACTAATTTACAAAGAGTTTTTGAACAGTATCAGTCCTATTATTTTACGGGAAATTGACCTAATAAATTCGGCATCCCAAGGCTAACAGATCACATTGGGAACCATAAGTCCTCTTCACATGTCATGTATTAAGTGTATTAAGGTGTCTTTATCATAATGAGGTTCTTTAGAAGAAGAGCTTGAACTGTGATACCTGTTTCAATAATTTCTCTTCATGAAAACAGATATTAGGCAAAGAAAGAGCCCAATGTCCAAAATCATTGACTTTCCGATGGGCAATGTATCACAATGAGGTCCATTTTTCATCTGGGCCTAAGTCATTACTGGGAAACAATTCATTTGTACTCTAATCTAGTGAAATTTTAATGCAAGCATTATTTTCTACATGACCTATTCAAATATGACTTTGCCAAACTTTTTGTAACCTTTTATGTTTTCATTATTCATGGCTATAATATTTAAATCAAGTCGTTATGGTTCGAAGTTATAAAAAAAATTCTGCAAAGAAAAGTCATTTAATAGTATACTTAATCTTTAAGCTCTAGAAACTTTCTTATTCAGTCAGGCAGAGGAGCATGCATTTATTACAGAAAGTCAGTCAGGCATTTTTCAATTTTAAAAAGTGAAAGTCCTGTCTAAGAGCAGACTCCACAAATTGCTTGCTAGTACCGTTATCACCAGAGAAGGCTCTTCTGTGCTTTTTTTTTTTTAGTCAGGGCTTGAGTCTTGACTTATCTTGACTTATATGGCTTTGGGCTAAATGGCATGCTCTCTCTATTGCTTTTGTTCTATCAGACCACTCCTTTTGGCCCCTGGCTGGAGAGCAGTACAATAAGCAGTACAATAATTTGTGTTGGCAGGCAACAGTGAAGGAAGTTCCTTGCAAGTTTGGGGCTGCATGTCTGCAAATGGAGTTGGAGATTTGGTCAGAACCAATGGTGTCTTCAATACTGATAAATACTGCCAGATACTTATCCATATATATCATGCCATCAGGGAGTCGTGTGAGCAGGACAACAACCCCAAACATACAGTCAATGTCATTAAGAACTATCTTCAGTGTAAAGAAGAACAATGAGTCCTGGAAGTGATGGTGTGGCCCCCACAGAGCCCTGATCTCAACATCATTGAGTCTGTCTGGGATTACATAAAGAGACAGAGATCTGAGGAAACCCACATCCACAGAAGATCTGTGGTTAGTTCTCCAAGATTTTTGGAACAACCTACCCGCTGTGACAGCCCCTGTCAGTGAGAGATGGGGTGTATCTGCCACGCAGGATCTTGAGGTACTTAAGATAAAGGAGTGAAAGTGAAAAGTCTGTAGGCAGCAAGGGGTTAAGCACTGGCCACATCTTGCTCCCCCACCTGAGAGAGAAGGAGCAGGCTGTGAGGGAACATGCCTGCAAAGACTGAAGCAGACCCCGTGAGGTCTATCTGTTAGCCAGGAGGTTTTATTCCTCTACTGGACTTTTGTTTGGGACTGTTTTCTACCCCTGCAAGGGAAACCTTTTTGTTATACTTATTTGTGGAATGGATAAACATGGGCAGGAAGCCCTTAACCTGACCGATGCTGGATTACATGTTTTGGAACCTCTTCACTTGAAGCTAATATCCCCACACCACCAAGTTCCTTTAACCAGTTCAATACCAGGCACTTAGGACACTTCCCGCCCAGACCAATTTTCAACTTTCAGTGCTGTTGCGATTTGAATGAGAATTGCGCGGTCGTGCGACGCTGTACCCAAACAAGCTTTTTATCATTTTGCTCCCACAAATAGAGCTCTCTTTTGGTGGTATTTGATCACCCCTGCAGTTTTTATTTTTTGCGCTATAAAAAAAAACAAAAAAACTAACATTTTGAAAAAAAAACATTTTTTTTTGTTTCTGTTACAAAACTTTGTATAAGTACATTTCCTCCTTCACTGACGGGCACTGATGTGGCTACACTGATGGGCACTGATGAGGCTAGACTGACAGGCACTGAGGAGGCAGTACAGATTGGCACTGATGAGGTGGCACTGATGATGGGGCACATATGCAGCACTGATGGGCGGCACTGACAAGCAACACTGACAGCCACTGATACGTGGCACTGATATGCGGCACTGATGGACACTCATAGGCGGCACTGATAAGTGGCACTCACTGGGCACTGATGGGCACTGATAGGTGGCACTTTTAGGTGGCACAGGTGGGCACTTTTAGATGACACAGGTGGGCACTGATAGGTGGCACAGGTGGGCACTGGTGCAACAAGGAACAAGAAAGGTGCGCCTCTAAGTGCAGTAGTGTATAAAACAAATTTATTGAACAAGATTAAAACTACTCACAATGGTAGTACTACCATTGTGAGTAGTTTTAATCTTGTTCAATAAATTTGTTTTATACACTACTGCACTTAGAGGCGCACCTTTCTTGTTCTTTGTTACCCACAGGAGTCCGGTTACTTCTTAGTGGTGCAGCCTACCAGTGTCACAGTGATTTCCACCATCCCATCAATAGACTATACCAGGACGTTTGTACGCACGGACTTGTGTACATACCTTTGTACATATAAACTTGTTGAACATTGCCTTCTGTTCCCCCAGGTCACTTGACCATCCCTCAACCTGCCCAACCACCGGGGGACAAACCGAGGGCCCCCCCCCAAGAGCCCGCAGCTTCAATCTGTCCGGGCTCCCCCAACCCTCTCTCCCGTGTTTGCGCTGCCAACTCCATTTTTTACTGGTGCAACAAGCACTGTTAGGGATGGCACTGGTAGACATCATATATGGACACAGTGCCATCCCTACAGTGCACTATATTGCCCTTACCTGGTGATCTAGTGGGGGCTCCCTGATGGTCCTGGGCGGCCTCTGTGTTCCTTCCCTAGTGGTCCTGGGCAGCACCCTTGCGATGTCCGGGGGGGGCTCTCTTGTGGTCCTGGGCAGGCTCCCTGGTGGTCCAGAGGGGTGATCCTGAGGGGGGCTGAGCAGGGGAAAAGCCGATAAACGTCTCTTCCTATTTACACTGTGATCAGCCGTGACTGGTCACGGCTGATCACATGGTAAAAGGCTTCGGATGGAAGCCTTTTACCTCGGTCAGTAATGCGGTGGGTCAGACTGACCCACGGCACCACCGATTGCCGCGATGCATGCCCCCGGGGGCGCGCAATCGAGGATTATCCTGAGGACGTCAATAGACGTCCAGTCAGGATAATAAACCACCCGCCCGGACGCCATTTGTCTATACGCCGGGTGGGAAGTGGTTAAACGTTGTGTGCACGTGTTCCTAGAAGAATTGATGCTGTTTTGAAGGCAAAGGGTGGTCACACCAAACATTGATTTGATTTGGATTCCTCTCTTGTTCATTTACATTCTATTTTGTTAATTGATAAAAAATAAACTATTATCACTTCTATTTCTGAAAGTATTCCTAATTTACAGCAATTTTTCACACTTACCTAAAACGTTTGCACACTACTTTACATACAGTATATATTTCTATAAGGAGCAGGGGGCTTTGCACAGAAAGTCCATAGCATAAAAAAAAACACAAAACAAACATCTGCTGGCTTTAACCACTAACTAAATGTGGGCTCTTGACTAACAGGGTGCCACTTAAAGGTTTCTCCATAACAAACAGACAGCTCATGTACTTTTTGGTTTTCTTTGAGCACTCAGCTTTTTCACCCAGCAGCAGATTCACTCACTCAGCAGAGAGAGAGCCTTAAGCATCAGTCAGTATAGGACTGGAGGCTATATCCCACCTAAAGCTCTGAAAAAGCTCCTGGACTTCAGGACTCAGAAAATAACGTATTAAGACCCTGATAAAAAAAAAAAGTTTATTTTCTCTACATTAGTCATAAAGCCTGGGGCTCCTCAGTATGTGTAGGTTAGAAACCTAGGTGACACACTGTCCATTATTCCGCCAGTCAGTACCTCAAAAATGCAAGGGGAATATATTACATTTTGAACCCACTGAAAACTACTTGAAAGTATTGTAAATGCAACATAGCATACAAACCCAAATATTCCAGCATGCTTGGGTTTAGAGATCCCCCAAGAACGTAACATCTGTGAATATTCATCTCTTGTTGATACTATTTTTCTGAGAACATTGTAGCAGTAGTAATAGAATTCTCTGCTGAGATTGCAGATCTGTTGTTTATGGGTTGTCCTGAACACATGCCAGGGATCAGCTATCTGCCTGACAGCTGGGTCCCACTCTGCTTATCAGTAATGCTATTAGTGGCTCCTGTATGAACTGTACTTTGATTTGCAGGTTTCATTTCTAATTTTATACATTTTCTGATAGCAGAGTACCTGTAGAATAAAAATACGGTGATTGCAAGCCAGTGGCGGCTGGTGAAATTTTAGGATGGGGGGCGCCAGACCCCGCCCTTCCTTTTTGACCCCTCCCACTTCTCATAAGCCCCACCCCTTGTAGTTTCTACCCATTGTGTCAGGAGTATACAGCCCAGCATCACCAGATTATACAGAATCACAGATAGTGGTATAAAAGCATCACCAGATAGGAGTATACAGAGTCACCATATAGCAGTATACAGAGTCACAATATATCAGTATACAGGGTCCCAGATAGCAGTATACAGGGTCCCAGGTAGCAGTATACAGGGGTGTCAGGTAGCAGTATACAGGGGTCCCAGATAGCAGTATACAGGGGTCCCAGATAGGGTATACAGAGCCCTAGGTAGCAGTATATAGGGTGCCAGGTAGCAGTATACAGGGATCCCAGATAGCAGTATACAGGGGTCCCAGATAGCAGTATACAGGGGTCCCAGATAGCAGTATACAGAGCCCCAGGTAGCAGTATATAGGGTGCCAGGTAGCAGTACACAGGGCTCCCAGATAGCAGTATACAGGGGTCCCAGATAGGGTATACAGAGCCCCAGGTAGAAGTATATAGGGTGCCAGGTAGCAGTATACAGGGCTCCCAGATAGCAGTATACAGGGTTCCCAGATAGGCTATACAGAGCCCAAGGTAGCAGTATATAGGGTGCCAGGCAGCAATATACAGGGGTCCCAGGTAGCAGTATACAGGGTGCCAGGTAGGGTATACAGGGTGCCAGGTAGCAGTATACAGGGTGCCAGTTAGGGTATACATAGCCATAGGTAGCAGTGTAGAGGGTGCCAGGTAGCAGTATACAGGGTGCCAGGTAGGGTATACAGGGTGCCAGACAGCAGTATACAGGGTTCACGGTAGGGTATACAAGGTGCCAGATAGCAGTATACAGGGTGCCAGGTAGGGTATACAGGGTGTCAGATAGGGTATACAGTGTGGCAGATAGCAGTATAGAGGGTGCCAGGTAGGGTATACAGGGTGCCAGATAGCAGTATACAGGGTGCCAGATGGCAGTATACAAGGTGCCAGGTAGGGTATACAGGGTGCCAAGTAGCAGTATACAGGGTGCCAGGTAGGGTATACAGGGTCCCAGATAGCAGTATACAGGGTGCCAGGTAGGGTATACAGGGTGCCAGGTAGCAGTATACAGGGTGCCAGGTAAGGTATACAGAGCCCCAGGTAGTAGTATACAGGGTGCCAGGTACCAGTATACAGGGTGCCAGGTAAGGTATACAGGGTGCCATGTACCAGTATACAGGGTGCCAGTTATTGTATACAGGGTGCCAGGTAGCAGTATACAGGATGCCAGGTAGGGTATACAGGGTGCAAGGTAGGGTGTACAGTCTGCCAGATAGCAGTATACAGGGTGGCAGTTAGGGTATACAGGGTGCCAGGTAGGGTATACAGGGTGCCAGGTACCAGTATACAGGGTGCCAGTTAGGGTATACAGTGTGCCAGATAGCAGTATACAGGGTGCCAGGTAGGGTATACAGGGTGCCAAGTAGCAGTGTACAGGGTGCCAGGTAGGGTATACAGGGTGCCAAGTAGCAGTATACAGGGTGCCAGGTAGGGTATACAGGGTGCCAGATAGCAGTATACAGGGTGCCAGGTAGGGTATACAGAGCCCCAAGTAGTAGTAAACAGGGTGCCAGTTAGGGTATACAGGGTGCCAGGTAGCAGTATACAGGGTGCCAGGTAGGGTATACAGGGTGCCAGGTAGGGTATACAGGGTGCCAGGTTGGGTATACAGGGTGCCAGGTAGCAGTACACAGGGTGCCAGGTAGGGTATACAGTGTGCCAGATAGCAGTATACAGGGTGCCAGATAGCAGTATACAGGGTGCCAGGTAGGGTATACAGGGTGCCAAGTAGCAGTATACCAGATAGCAGTATACAGGGTGCCAGATAGAAGTATACAGGGTGCCAGGTAAGGTATACAGGGTGCCAGGTAGGATATACAGGGTGCCAAGTAGCAGTATACAGGGTGCCAGGTAGGGTATACAGGGTGCCAGATAGCCGTATACAGGGTGCCAGGTAGGGTATACAGGGTGCCAGGTAGCAGTATACAGGGTGCCAGGTAGGGTATACAGGGTGCCAGGTAGGGTATACAGGGTGCCAGGTAGCAATATACCTGATAGCAGTATACAGGGTGCCAGATAGCAGTATACAGGGCGCCAGGTAGGGTATACAGGGTGCCAGGTAGGGTATACAGGGTGCCAAGTAGCAGTATACAGGGTGCCAGGTAGGGTATACAGGGTGCCAGGTAGGGTATACAGGGTGCCAGGTAGCAATATACCTGATAGCAGTATACAGGGTGCCAGATAGCAGTATACAGGGCGCCAGGTAGGGTATACAGGGTGCCAGGTAGGATATACAGGGTGCCAAGTAGCAGTATACAGGGTGCCAGGTAGGGTAAACAGGGTGCCTGGTAGGGTATACAGGGTGCCAGGTAGCAGTATACAGGGTGCCAGGTAGGGTATACAGAGCCCCAGGTAGTAGTATACAGGGTGCCAGTTAGGGTATACAGGGTGGCAGGTAGGGTATACAGGGTGCCAGGTACCAGTATACAGGGTGCCAGTTAGGGTATACAGGGTGCCAGGTAGCAGTATACAGGGTGCCAGGTAGGGTATACAGGGTGCCAGGTAGCAGTATACAGGGTGCCAGGTAGGGTATACAGAGCCCCAGGTAGTAGTACACAGGGTGCCAGGTAGCAGTATACAGGGTGCCAGGTAGGGTATACAGGGTGCCAGGTAGAGGTATACAGAGTGCCAGGTTGGGTATACAGGGTGCAAGGTTTGGTATACAGGGTGCCAGATAGCAGCATACAGGGTGCCAGGTAGGGTATACAAGGTGCCAGATAGCAGTATACAGGGTGCCAGGTACCAGTATACAGGGTGCCAGGTACCAGTATACAGGGTGGCAGGTAGGGTATACAGGGTGCCAAGTAGCAGTATACAGGGTGCCAGGTAGGGTATACAGGGTGCCAGATAGCAATATACAGGGTGCCAGGTAGGGTATACAGAGCCCCAGGTAGTAGTATACAGGGTGCCAGTTAGCGTATACAGGGTGCCAGGTAGGGTATACAGGGTGCCAGGTACCAGTATACAGGGTGCCAGGTACCAGTATACGGGGTGCCAGGTAGCAGTATACAGGGTGCCAGGTAGGGTATACAGGGTGCCAAGTAGCAGTATACAGGGTGCCAGGTAGGGTATACAGGGTGCCAGATAGCAGTATACAGGGTCCCAGTTGGGATATACAGGGTGCCAGGTAGCAGTATACAGGGTGCCAGGTAGGGTATACAGAGCCCCAGGTAGTAGTATACAGGGTGCCAGTTAGGGTATACAGGGTGCCAGGTAGGGTATAACAGGGTGCCATGTAGGGTATACAAGGTGCCAGATAGCAGTATACAGGGTGCCAGGTAGGGTATACAGTGTGCCACATAGCAGTATACAGGGTGCCAGGTAGGGTATACAATGTGTCAGATAGCAGTATACAGGGTGCCAGGTAGGGTATACAGTGTGTCAGATAGCAGTATACAGGGTGCCAGGTAGGGTATACAGGGTGCCAAGTAGCAGTATACAGGGTGCCAGGTAGGGTATACAGGGTACCAGATAGCAGTATACAGGGTGCCAGGTAGGGTATACAGGGTGCCAGGTAGCAGTATACAGGGTGCCAGGTAGGGTATACAGAGCCCCAGGTAGTAGTATACAGGGTGCCAGTTAGGGTATACAGGGTGCCAGGTAGGGTATACAGGGTGCCAGGTACCAGTATACAGGGTGCCAGTTAGGGTATACCTGGAGCCAGGTAGCAGTATACAGGGTGCCAGGTAGGATATACAGCATGCCAGATAGCAGTATACAGGGTGCCAGGTAGGGTATACAGGGTGCCAAGTAGCAGTATACAGGGTGCCAGGTAGGGTGTACAGGGTGCCAGATAGCAGTATACAGGGGGCCAGGTAGGGTATACAGGGTGCCAGGTAGCAGTATACAGGGTGCCAGGTAGGGTATACAGAGCCCCAGATAGTAGTATACAGGGTGCCAGTTAGGGTATACAGGGTGCCAGGTAGGGTATACAGGGTGCCAGTTACCAGTATACAGAGTGCCAGTTAGGGTATACAGTGTGCCAGATAGCAGTATACAGGGTGCCGGGTAGGGTATACAGGGTGCCAGGTAGCAGTATACAGGGTGCCAGGTAGGGTATGCAGGGTGCCAGATAGCAGTATACAGGGTGCCAGGTAGGGTATACAGGGTGCCAGGTAGGGTATACAGTGTGCCAGATAGCAGTATACAGGGTGCCAGGTAGGATATACAGGGTGCCAGGTAGGGTATACAGGGTGCCAGGTAGCAGTATACAAGGTGACAGGTAGGGTATACAGGGTGCCAGATAGCAGTATTCAGGGCCCCAGGTAGGGTATACAGTCACCACCCTCAACAGCCATTACCCCACCCCCCCCCTGGTTTGTCGGGGCAAGTCCCGCACTTACCCCATCTAATAGGCAGGATCAGGCTGGCAGTGGCAGTGTTGCAGAGATCGGCATACCGAAAAGCGGGCCGACATCATAATGCAGAGGCAGCGCTAGCGGAGAGCATGCTGACACTCAGTCTGCTCGGAAGTCCCGGGGAGTGCTGTGCCTGCGTAAGTACTCACACAGGCAGCACGTCCACCGTAGTCCCACCCCCGCCAACAGCAGCCAATGACAGAGAGTGATTGGCTCTGATGGCTCAAGGCAGCCAATCAGCCTATGTGTGTGCGCTTGTTCAGCGCACACAGATAGACTTTAAAGGCTGACCAATCGGCTCACTACTTGCTGTCAGCTAACAGCAAGGAGCCGAGGAAAAAAAAAAAAAAGAAAGTCAATGTACTGGTGCCTCCCGCAGGGGGGCCGGGATGACTTTTTTTTTTTTTTTTTCATCTCAGCGGCGTGGAGGTGGCACCCAAGCGCCCCTCATGCACCAGCCGCCGCTGTTGCAAGCTTTAATGTTGCACAATATTTGCACAACCTGTATTTTAAGTACAGTATCTCACAAAAGTGAGCACACCCCTCACATATTTGTAAATATTTTATTCTATCTTTTCATGTGACAACACTGAAGAAATGACACTTTGCTACAATGTAGAGTAGTGAGTGTACAGCTTGTATAACAGTGTAAATTTGCTGTCCCCTAAAAATAAATCAACACACAGCCATTAATGTCTAAAGCTCTGGCAACAAAAGTGAGTACACCCCTAAGTGAAAATGTCCAAATTGGGCCCAATTAGCCATTTTCCCTCCCCCGTGTCATGTGACTTGTTAGTGTTACAAGGTCTCAGGTGTGAATGGGGAGAAGGTGTGTTAAATTTGGTGTTATCGCGCTCATTCTCTCATACTGGTCACTGGAAGTAAAACATGGCACCTCATGGCAAAGAACTCTGAGGATCTGAAAAAAAGAATTGTTGCTCTACATAAAGATGGCCTAGGCTATAAGAAGATTGCCAAGACCCTGATACTGAGCTGCAGCATGGTAGCCAAGACCATACAGTGATTTAATAGGACGGGTTCCACTCAGAACAGGCCACACCATGGTCGACCAAAGAAGTTGAGTGCACATGCTCAGCGTCATATCCAGAGTCCCAACAGCCCCATCAGGTGTAGCTTAATGACCTGTGTACTACATCTGCTGGGAGACACCCACTGGTGGCCACCAGAACTACACCCTTTGATACTCCATACAACAGTGCCACCAGCAGGTGACCTGAGCAAGTACACAGGTCCTGAAAAGTACATGTGCTCAGCATCATATCCAGAGGTTTTCTTTGGGAAATAGACCTATGAGTGCTGCCAGCATTGCTGCAGAGTTTGAAGGTGTGGGGTGTCAGCCTGTCAGTGCTCAGACCATACGATGCACACTGCATCTAATTGGTCTGCATGGCTGTGTTCCCAGAAGGAAGCCTCTTCTAAAGATGATGCACAAGAAAGCCCACAAACAGTTTGCTGAAGACAAGCAGACTAAGGACATGGATTACTGGAACCATGTCCTGTGGTCTGATGAGACCAAGTTAAACTTATTTGGTTGAGATGGTGTCAAGCGTGTGTGACAGCAACCAGGTGAGGAGTACAAAGACAAGTGTGTCTTGCCTACAGTCAAGCATGGTGGTGGAAGTGTCATGGTCTGGGGCTGCCAGCACTGGGGAGCTACAGTTCATTGAGGGAACCATGAATGACAACATGAACTGTGACATACTGAAGCAGAGCATGATCCCCTCCCTTCGGAGACAGGGCAGGGCAGTATTCCAACATAACGACCCCAAAACACACCTCCAAGACGACCACTGCCTTGCTAAAGAAGCTGAGGGTAAAGGTGATGGACTGGCCAAGCATGTCTCCAGACCTAAACCCTATTGAGCATCTGTGGGGCATCCTCAAACGGAAGTTGGAGGAGCGCTAGGTCTCTAACATCAACCAGCTCTGTGATGTTGTCATAGAGGAATTGAAGAGGACTCCAGTGGCAACCTGTGAAGCGCTGGTGAACTCCATGCCCAAGAGGGTTAAGGCAGTGCTGGAAAATAATGGTGGCCACACAAAATATTGAAACTGTGGGCCCAATTTGGACATTTTTACTTAGGGGTGTACTCACTTTTGTTGCCAGTGGTTTAGCCATTTATGGTTGTGTGTTGAGTTATTTTGAGGGGACAGCAAATTTACACTGTTATACAAGCTGTACACTCACTACTTTATATTGTAGCAAAGTGTCATTTCTTCAGTGTTGTCACATGAAAAGATAGAATAAGTCCTCGCTTCGGCAGGACATATACTAAAATTGGAACGATACAGAGAAGATTAGCATGACCCCTGCGCAAGGATGACACGCAAATTCGTGAATCGGTCCATATTTTCTTGCCTTCGCTATGGAAATATTGAAGCTTTGCTCTCTTCCTGTGTACTGTTGCCATGGCTATACTAAAAATACATTTAAAAAAAAAAAGAAAAGATATAATAAAATATTTAGAAAAATTTGAAGGGTGTACTCACTTTTGTGAGATACTGTATATACAAAAAATACACCAAGATCAATTTTACTGCTCACAAACATAATACAATTCCCATTTGTTTTGAAACAATTTAAAGAGGAGACTATGTTGAGTAAATAGATACCAAATATGTCAATCTATAACCAGTTCAACCCTCACACCTGTACACCTACTATAGACCAGAGCCATTTTACATTTCTGCTATAGACCTGTTTCTTCTGCAAAACCTTTGTCATTAGTTAAAACGGAGTTCCACCCAAACGTATAACCTCTGCTTATCTGTTTCCTCCCCCCTCTTGTGCAACATTTGGCACCTTTCAGGGGGAAAGGGGGAATGGGTACCCATTTTTCACAGGTACCCTTCCCCACCCCCGGGAGACTGTGCCGTGGTGCTGTCCCTCGGATGTCCAGCCCTCCCTTCCTCCACCGCCGGGCAAGTTAGAAAGTGCAGTGCGCTTCACGCATGTGCATTAGGGAACCAGCCGAAAGCCAATCCAAAAATCGGCTGGGGTGCCGACATGTCCATATATTAAGAGTTAAATACTGTAGATGCTGACTTTAAATTGTGTTCCCCGAGGCGGAACTCCTCTTTAAGATAACAAAGTGGTACATTAAGTTTTTATTGTTATGAAATGATTACATGTCTTAAAGCAATCCATACCCGAAAATGGAACAAAACTTTTTTTTTCTAATTTGATCAATGTTAGTGTTAAAAATAGTGTTACTGCCGATGAAAAGTATAATGTAAGTATATATTATATTATATTATCATTTTAAAATTTACACTAAAATTATGATTCTGATACAAAGCATTGCAAAGTTATTTACAAATTAAGTAATTTAATTTTGCACTTTTTTAATGTGGAAAAAATGAACAAAACAAATAAAAATATATAAATAATTAAATATTTATGGTAAAAAATAAATAAATAAATAAAAATCAGCAGGAAAATAGTTATGGGGAATAGTGGAAGAAATAATTAATTGAAGCTGATTAGGGCAAACTAAGAGTTATATAGCTACAAATTTTCACTTGTGAGGTTGCCTAAACTGACATCATATGCAAATAAAAGCTCATCCCTTTAATCTGCAGATGGATGAAAGACAGTAAGATGGGCCCGATAGGATCCTTCTGACAGTTTTTCAGGCGGACCAAATCAGACCCTCCATTATCCTCTATGGTGCGGCGGATGGATGTAAATGGACATGTCACCCGCCGACATCCAATCCTATCCAATCCGCTAAAAACAGACGGATGCGGATCAGTTCTCCATATGTCTAGCGGATCAGATGGCAGTCAGGTGTAAACGGACAGGTGGTCCATTTACATCCGAGTCCTCATAGAGGAGAGCGGGCTATGTCTGTGTCCACTCTGCATAAGCGGAGCAGACATGGACCAGCCATTCGCCTGCTCAGTGAGGATCAGCAGACAGATTCCCCGCTGAGCAGACAGCGCCCAACCCATGTGAAAGGGGCCTATATAAAAGAAGTAACAGATACTTTATATGGGGAGTGCAAAATCTGGTGCAGCTGTGCTTGGTAGCTAATCAGCTTCTAACTTTAGCTTGTTCAATTAAGATTTGGCAAAAAAAAAAAAAAAAACGGAAGCTGATTGGGTTCTATGCAGAGCTGCACCCGATTTTTCACTCTTTAGCTTTAGTAATTCAACCCCTGTATTGCTCTATTTGGTGTCTAAACAATGTTTATAAACACTGTTTCTGAAAGTCTATTTTTTAAAGCAGCAGATACTAAAGCAATAATATTTACACATGTAGCACCCCCCATAGTATAGGTGCTTTACTTATGTAGATTTTTGATAGGAAAGGAAAAATCTAGTCAGGCCTGACTGTAAGTGCAGACCGGAATGTTTTGATCTGGGCTAGGGGAGTAGCTCAGGGAGGGACGGGAGATAGAGGGAATGTATATGGTGTACATGTCTGGTTAGCTGCAGGGACGTGTAGCTAGGAATGTATCATACTGTACAGTGTAAATAATTTACAGAGATGGTGTTGGTATATTTTTGTACTTAATTTATTTGTACAGTTCCCATCCAAGTTTGTTCCCTTTTCCCCTCCCATTTTCTGATTCTGGGATGCCCGTGCTCTTGGGCTCAAGTGCTATTTTTGTAAATTTTTCAGCTAAGGGACCAGCTGATGTTTGGGGGGGTGGGGGGGAGGGGTGAGTGTTGTGCCCCCATAGTATAGGTGCTTTACTTTTGTAGATTTTTGATAGGAAAGGAAAAATCTAGTCAGGCCTGACTGTAGGTGCAGGCCTGAATGTTTGATCTGGACTAGGGGAGTAGCTCAAGGAGGGGCTGGAGATAGAGGGAAGAAACACCCCTTAGGGATTCCTCCCCCTTGAGCTTGGAAAGTTCTGGAAAGGGGGATGGAGGAGGAGGTGTCACTTCCTGATGAATGACAAGGAGCTCTTAACAATCCAGCGACTGGATTAGCAGGGGACAGGCCTCCTTAAATACAGCAATATGCCAGCAGGTGTCAGGAGAGAGTTCGGGTGTAAGAGTGAGGATGTAGTCAGGAGCTGCAGAGCAGGCCTCGCCCGGAAGGGGATTCCCCTTCTGGGGGGGGGGGGGGTTGAACCTGAGGTCTGGGGCTTGGGTGCAGCCAGGAGCAGGAGTCGGCTCCTGGAGCAGCACAGGAGAAGCAGGAGAGCAGCTGAAGTCTACATGGAAGGAGATTCTTTAACCACTTCAATACTATGCACTTAGAACACTTTACTACCAGACCAATTTTCAGTTTTCAGTGCTGTTGCGCTTTGAATGACAATTGCGCGGCCGTGCGACGCTGCACCCAAACAGATTTTTTATCATTTTGTTCCCACAAATAGAGCTTTCTTTTGGTGGTATTTGATCACCCCTGCGGTTTTTATTTTTTGCGCTACAAATAAAAAAAAGACCGAAAATTTTGAAAAAAAAAAAAATCTCTATTTTTGTCACAAAACTTTGTAAATAAATACATTTTCTCCATCACTGGTGGGCACTGATGAGGCAGTACTGATTGGCACTGATGAGACGGCACTGATGAGGTGGCACTGATGATGAGGCACTTATATGCAGCGATGATGAGCACTGTTAGGCGGCACTGATAAGCAGCACTGACGGGTACTGAGAGGTGGCACTGATATACAGCACTGATGGGCACTGATATGCAGCACTGACGGACACTGCTAAGCGGCACTGATGGGCACTAATAGACAGCACTGATTGGCACTCATAGGCGGCACTGGGCACTGATAGGTGGCACTGGTGGGCACTGGTAGGTGGCAATGGTGGGCACTGATATGTGGCACTGGTATGCATTGATAGGGGCACTGGTGGGCACTGATAGGGGCACTGGTGGGCAAATACATTGATAAGGGCTCATTCCCTGGTGGTCTAGGGTGGCATCTGAAGGTGGCATTCCCTGGTGGTCCAGATCGGCTCCCTGGTGGTCCCTGGTCGGCTCCCTGGTGGTCCTGGGTGGGCACATCCCTGGGGGTCCCTGGGCAGGCTCCCTGGTGGTCTAGGGTGGCGATCCGAGGGAGGGCTGTGCTGATAAATCATCAGCACAAACCCTCCCTGTCAGGGATGCAGCCGATCGGCTCTCCCCTCTTCAGGTCTGCAGACCTGAGTACAGGAAAGCCGATAAACGGCTTTCCTGTGTTACACTGTGTCCAGCCATGATTGGTCACGGCTTGTCACATGGTAAAGTGCTTTGGATCGAAGCACTTTACCGAGATCGGTATTGCAGAGGGTCAGACTGACCTCCCACACCACCGATCGCCGCGATGCGCGTCCCCCAGTCAGGATAACTGAGCCACTTCCCGGCCGTCATTTTGTATATGGCGGTCGGGAAGTGGTTAAAGGAATCCACCAATAAGTCAGTGAGTGGCGGCCTCTGGGAGTTGAAGGAGACGGCTGGGACAGTCTGGGAGAGAGAGAGAGAGCAGTCTGTGGAAGCCAGGAGGAACCAACCAAGGGGGAGGAGAGCCATTAGACCAGAGGACAGACCGGATGGGTCTGAAGGATGGACTGGGAGTAGTAGTTCATCCAAAGTCCCTGCTAGCACCAACGTAATTTGCTACACAAGAGAGGCTGTCTGGTTTCAGTGAGAGAAACCAACAGCTCTCACCCACAAATGGTACTTCCGAGGCCTTGCCAGCAGCTGCAGCAGGCCTCACCATGTGCTAGCTGTGGTGAAAAAGTACAGGAGAAGTGTAGCAAGTAGTGTGCTGGAGGTGAAGATGTGTATATACCAGAGGTGTATATAGCATGTCCTTTGTTCAATTACTGGGCATCCCACAGTCATCCCTAATCCCTATCCAAGTTCAAACCCCTAAATAAAACAACAAAAACAAACTACTGGCCTGTTCAGTGAGTTTGGATGTGTGGAATACGTGTGATTGAGGGCAGCAGGTGGGTGGACCACAACTTTCAGCCACTCTTAAGGGAGCACATGGCTACACACAGATTTTTTTAAAGCGTTGCCTATGGAGATTTTTAACAGTTACCTGTTTAGAGTTACTGAGGAAGTCTTTTCTCTCACTTACATATGCGTTTTCCTTGGAACATGAACATTTTTTTCTTATTTATTTATTTATTTTACACTGTCCCTTTAAAAAAAAAAATCTGATCACTTTTATTGCTGTCACAAGGAATGTAAACATCCTTGTGACAGTAATAGGCAGTGACAGGTAATCTTTATGGAGGGATCGGGGTCCCTCCTTTACACTTAAAAGTATTCAAAACGCCAAAATAGGTGTTTTGGAATACTGGTATTTTTTTAAAATCACTACCATTGGCAGCCGAGTGAACTGGAAGTGACGTTGTGACGTTGCTTCTGGGTTTTTACATCGGAGATCCGATCAAAACCGATTCCGGCTTTGTTCAGGGCTTCGGCCTGCCGGCGGAGATGCCGGCTGGTTGCTCGGGACGGGGGACCCAGGACGAGCAGTGGAAGGCGGCGGGGGGGGGGGGCGTCCCCTCCAGCTGTTCGTGATAACGGACAAGCGGCCGCTGAGCCGCAGCAGTTGTTATCAACTATAAGCTGACCGCCAGGCTTCACTCCGGTACAACCACTTCCTCAAAGCAAGACTACAAAACCTCTGCCAAAAACTACCCATGCCAACCTTCTGGTGCCAAAAACAATTGAAGCATCCTGGATGTTATAGAATAGGCAGCGCTTCTGAACACCAATCACTTATGTATAAACCATGTGTGAAAAAAGTGCTAAGAACAAACTCAAAACAATAAATGAAAATTCACAAATAAATCCATATATCCCATGCAGAACATATGGATGTGTTCAATGCAAAATATATCTCACAACGACCAAAACCACAAATTCCAAACGAAGCGCTTACTAAATGTCCAAGTGCTTCAAAATGTTCGAAATTGCTTATATTGTGCTAACACAAATAAAGTCCACATAAACATAATCCATATACTAAAGTGATCACACAAATTTCCATTGATGAAACCACTGAAAAATGTCCAGGTGTCTGGATGGTGCTCCTAAAGATGCATGATCACCGATTATTTAAAGGTGACTAAGTGCAACCACAGTGCAATAGCTGAGCTCAATAGCATGAACTCCACCGGCCTTCAGTACATCACTTCTGCCAAGTGATGTACTGAAGGCCGGTGGAGTTCATGCTGTTGAGCTCAGCTATTGCCCGTTACTGCCTGCAGCCATCTTCACTGTGGGAATTTCCAGTAAGTAATGTTTGGCATGTGAGACAGTCTCTACAGCCAGGCCAGCGTTGTGCTTTGGAGTGACGGAAGTTGTGCTTATGTGGAATGAACGCTGGGAGTGAGATGTGAGAGTGTCTTCTGCACTTCTCCCCTCTCCCTACCACCTATGGACTTATGGGTTACCTACGCCCGGCAGACACGATACCACCTACAATGTATTAGCTGAAGAGTTTGATCTGCAATCTACAGTCAGCATTCGGGAACCTGCTCCCCCCACTGACACAAGCTCTTTTGACCACTGACTGCAAAGCAGATGGTCAATGATCTCTGGTGAGTGGGGCCAGAGAGGGGGTCTGGCACAGTCTGCATGTCACGTGTGGAGTAACTATAACAGCACGAAAGAGCACTGTGGTTGCACTTATGGCTCGTACACACGGGGCGGCGATCGTGCACACGACCGTGTTGAATCGTACGTTGACGGTCGTATGTAGCCCACTGACATGCACACAACGGTCGTACATACAACTTGTGGCCAGCCGAACGTGATGACGCGAACGAGCGTATAATGAGGAAGTAGCGTCACCTTTTGGGCTCCTTTCTAATTTCATGTTAGTTGAAAGTGGACTTGGCGCATGCGTGTTTAGCACAATACAACTTTGTTGAACACAGCTGCTCTACACACGACTCAACGGTCGTATGCGAGCTTGTTGACACGACCAAGTTTTCTAGTCTGCACATACAACTCCCACGAACGACCGTCGTACGTTCAACTGTTGAAAGCGCCGCCACAGACGATCGATTCTGCATGCAACGGTCGTGAGTACGACGTGTTGAACACGATCGTCGTCCTGTGTGTACGAGGCTTTAGTCACCTTTAAATAATCAGTGATCATGCATCTTTAGGAGCACCATCCAGACACCTGGACATTTTTCAGTGCTTTCATCAATGGAAATTTGTGTGATCACTTTAGTATATGGATTATGTTTATGTGGACTTTATTTGCGCTTCGTTTGGAATTTGTGGTTTTGGTCGTTGTGAGATTTATTTTGCATTGAACACATCCATATGTTCTGCATGGGATATATGGATTTATTTGTGAATTTTCATTTATTGTTTTGAGTTTGTTCTTAGCACTTTTTTCACACATGGTTTATACATAAGTGATTGGTGTTCAGAAGCGCTGCCTATTCTATAACATCCATTTATATCTCTCTTTTAAGGCAGCAGCACCAAGTGTGTGTGGGTGTGTGCCTCAGGCACATACACACACTTGTATGTTCACCAGCATTTTTCTAATTTTTTAATTTATTAATTTTGGAAGTGGCGCTGTTTATATTAATAAATTGAAGCATCCTGCTGGGCTAAAATATAAAAAATGTAAGAACTCAGTTGGAGGTTTTGGCCCTGAAAAATGCTCCTGACATATATATAAACCCAATAAACGGACTCTGGTGGTCTAAAATATAGTTTCCAGTGGCTGAGAAATGGAACTTGTGGCACAATACAATTATTATTTTTTTACCCTATCAGCACTATTTATCATACACTACTAATTCCAGGTTGAATTCAATATCTAATTTTTTGTTTTCTACTCACATGAACTTTCATCACTTCCATCTTCGCACTGCTCCGTGAAATCGCATACAGTATCCATCGGCAGCCGAGTTCCGTCTTTGCATTGAAATCCATTTCCATGGCTTGTTTTTAAAATATGAAAAGTGACCAATGAGTAAAATAAATAAAACGCTCTAATCATTTGTCTATAACAGATGAAATAAAAAGAAATAAAAAAATGCTATCTGCTCATTAATGTGGTCACAGAGAGGAAGACATTGGTGGCGAGGTGTCCCTACTCACAATGTGGATGATGTAGCGTCACTGCAAGGAGCAGGTGTATCTCTGGGTAATGGTTAACCGCTGAAATTTTATGGCTGTGTGCTCGGTGCTATTACTCCCACATTATCAATTGTTGCAAGTCTGTAGCCTTCTGCTTTGATTGCCTGTGCCAGGCAGAGAGATCTGATAATCGTTCAAAGATAAAAAGCCAACGACTTATCTTAATGGCTTTTATTTTCATGTTTTCTTGAAGTAAACTTTCAACCACACTATGGATCATGACCGTGTTTACAAAACTTGTACATCATTTCATAATTTATAGCACAGCCCAGGAAATACATTGTTTCGTTTATTCCAGCAGGTACGGGCACCTAAAAGCTGAATTTAGGCTTGCTCTTGGAGTGTCTGCTTTATATTGATGGACAGGGTGGGGAGGTAACAAGGTGGAAAGGAATGTCAATACAGGCCATTTTTTGCAATACGGCACTGCGTTATTTTAACTGATAATTGCGTGGTTGTGCGACGCTGTACCCAAATAAAATTGATGTCCTTTTTTTCCACAAATAGAGCTTTCTTTTGGTGGTATTTTATCACCTCTGTGGTTTTTAATTTTTGCACTAGAAACAAAAAAATCCCAACAATTTTGACTGGAATACCGTGTAAACTGACAACATTTTCAGTAAAAGATAGAGCCAGGCTTGGGGCTGAAGGTAGGGCTGGCATAGGAATGAAGTGTGCCAATTGCATTGCAGGGGGTTCTTCCAAAAAAATTGGGTTCTTTAAATAAGTGGGCACTTCTGCTCTTGCAACCATCCATCCATCCATCCATCCATCTGAACACTGCTTCTCTCTCTTCACAGGTATGTCTGTATTGCTGTTTGCTCCACCCAAAAACTGAACCATTGCTATCTGCCTATGCCTTTTAACATTGGCATGTCTGTATTGCTGATCACTCCACCCAAAAACTGAACCATTGCTGTCTGCCTATGCCTTTTAACATTGGTATATCTGTTTATACTAGCTTCATCTTCCTTAAACTGAACACTGAATGACTGCTTAAATGTCTTTGGTGAACTGCTTTTGTCACTGCTGTTTAAACTACATCTGTAGCCATGTTCATAACATTGTGATGTGTATTTAGCCTATAGCCTTACCTAAATTTATGGTTCTCTTATCTTTACAATCTTGGCCTGTGTTGCATTTTGATTGCAGTTTTAGAAGTTTAATGGGATAGCTATGTGCCTTATATAATCTCCTAATTGATTAATTGTTTACCTCTACCCCCACCCATCACAGTATAAAACCAAGCCTTGCTTACGGGGGATTAGCATTGCAGGGGGTTCTTCCAAAAAAGTGGGGTTCTTTAAAAAAGTGGGCACTTCTGCTCTTGCACTCCAGTGATTTGCACAAATCGCATACTAACAAGAAACTACTTTAACATCAGACTACAGGTAACATAATTTCCAAAACAAAAACACTTTCCTCTCTAGAACATGCATACCTTTCCTCTCCTATTCACAATAGCAGCCTCTCTCCTCAAACTATCTTTTCTTCACCCCTCTTACCCTCCCCACAATCTGTACATATCATCCTCACTTCTCCCCTCTCCCTGTTACTGCACTCATCACCTCTTTCTAACTCTATGCCCACATGATAACAAAACCAGGATGCTCAAGCATGGGAATAAGGATTTTACAACACTGCCCATCCACTTAGTCTACAAAGCAGCTAGCACCACATTTTCAACAAAATCTGTGACACAGAAAATAACTAAAAGAATGTGCAGTGCTAAAAAATGTAGAAAATTATATGTGCTCAAAAACCGGGAGTTACCCCGATATAGTGTCTCTAGGATTGGTAATAAACCAAAAAAAGTCCAACATAATGTTCATCAGAAATAAAAAAATTTCAACGTGAAAGGATAATAAACAATAGGTGAATATTCAAATATCCCGAAGTGTTCCACCATAAAGAGTGCATCCACCACCTTACAAATGGGGTACTCTTACCAGATAGCAGCTGGTAAATCGCATATGTGGGTAGCCAGTGCAGGTAGATTAGACCAAAGGCGACACTTCTTATGTGTGTACCAGCAACGGACCGGATGCCGAATCAATACTCCAAGAGGGGAACCATAGATGATACAATGGCAGATGAATGGGATATATGGATAATTGGTCAATAATCCAAGTAACAGGTCAATGCTTCCAAAAGAAAGCGTCAGTGGCTCAAGATGAAAGCGTTGTCAGCGCATGTGTGGCAATAGGCCTTGTGTAGAGGTTCATCCACTCCTTTCAGAAGGGCGGGCTGCAGGCGGGGAACACTGGTGGCCGCTGGTACTGGCTGAGCTGGTGGCTTCCAGCACTTCCAGAAACTCAGATGGGGTTCAGGAACCGCCGCTGACGTCACTACCGAATGCAGGGTGGAGTGGGAGGTGCTTGCGTTCGGAGCATTTGTGCTCCTTCCTCAGGCTCCTATTGCCTGAGGTAGTGACGTCAGCGGCGGTTCCTGAGCCCCATCTGAGTTTCTGGAAGTGCTGGAAGCCACCAGCTCAGCCAGTACCAGCTGCCCCAGTGCTCAAGCATGTCCCCTCATATAAATCATATTCCCATATTACTTCCCTTTCTCTTCTGCTTCTCCTAGCCTCTGGAGATATTTTCCCAAACCCTGGGCCTCTCTCATTTAACCACACACATCACCACCACCCCACACCCTCTGGCAGTGGTCGAAATCTACACAATTTAATCTCCACCCCCCTTCTTCCCAAAACCACCCTCCCCTTACGCTGTGCCCTCTGGAACGCCCGCTCTGTCTGCAACAAGCTCACTGCCGTTCACGACCTATTTCTCACTAATTCCTTTCATCAATTTGCTATCACTGAAACCTGGCTCCACTAATGCGATTCTCCTTCTCCTGCTTCCCTCTCCCATGGTGGCCTTCTCACTCCCCTAGGCCTAATGGATGCAAGGGAGGTGGAGTGGGATTCCTCTTATCCCCACAGAGCACCTTTCAGGTTCTTCACTCTCCTCCCTCTCTGTCACTCTCATCATTTGAAGCCCACTGTATACGTCTATTCTCTCCAACCTAAGAATTGCTGTGATCTACCGGCCTCCTGGACCGCTGTCAACTTTCCTTGATGAATTTTCTCCCTGGCTACCCTACTTTCTATCTTCTGAAATTGCCACCATCCTTCTTGGGGATTTCAACATCCCAGTTAACATGAACACTACTGCTACTTCTAAATTTCTTAGTCTAACTTCCTCATTTGACCTGAAGCAATGGGTACAGGCTCCTACTCACACTGATGGGAACACCCTCGACCTTGTCTTCTCCTATCTATGCACTCCATGCAACTTCTCCAACAATCCTTTTCCCCTCTCTGACCACCACCTTATTAGGTTCTCTCTCTCCCTGTCTTGCACCACCTTCCCCTCCAATCGCCTAACCGTTACCCGTAGAAGCCTTCGCCAACTCAACACTTCTCTCCTCTATTCTGCTACTGAACACCTCTATGAAAAAATCTCACCTCTGTCCTGCCCCAACCTAGCCACTGCCATCTACAATAAATCCCTGTCCTCCGACCTGGACAAGCTTGCTCCCCTCACCACACACAAAATCAGGCCTCGACCCCTGCAACTCTGGCAAACAAACGACACCAGTAACCTCAAAAAGTGTAGCTACGCCCTTGAGCGTCTGTGGCACAAGACTAAGTCCCTCAAAGACTTCAACCAATACAAATCTGCCCTCCAAAAATACAATTCTCACCTCCACACTGCCAGGTAGACCTATTTTACCACTCTTATTAACACCTTCTCATCCAATCCCCGTCAACTCTTCTCTACCTTCAACTCCCTACTTCGACCTCCACTGCTTCTGCCCACTAACTCACTCACTGCCCAGGAGGTTGCTAACCACTTCAAAAGCAAGATTGACACAATTCGTGACTAAATCTCCACTCTACAGGCATCCTCCCCAGTTGACACCCCATGTCAACAAGCACAATCAACACTATCCTTATTCAAACCTGCTACTATAAACGAGGTTGCTAAACTCCTTTCTAACGCCCACCTAACCACCTGCCCACTGGACCCTATTCCCTCTCAAATACTACGGTCACCCTCTGACTCTATCCTAGACTCTCTAACTCACATTTTCAATCTCTCCCTCTCTTCTGGCATCTTCCCCAATGCTCTAAAACATGCATTGGTCACCCCCATACTCAAAAAGCCATCCCTGGACCCTACCGATCTAAACAATCTGCGCCCTATCCCCTTGCTCCCCTTTTCTTCCAAACTCCTAGAACGCCTAGTCTACAACCAACTGAGTGACCACCTTGTTAAGAATAACCTTCTGGACCCCCTTCAGTCTGGATTTCGCCCTCAACACTCCACAGAAACTGCTGTTTTTAAACTCACAAATGGCCTACTAACTGCAAAAACGAATGGACACTTCTCTATACTTCTACTCCTGGATCTTTCGGCTGCCTTTGATACTGTCGACCACCCCCTCCTCCTCAAAAAACTTTACTCCCTCGGTCTTCGTGACTGTGCTCTTCAGTGGCTCTCGTCCTACCTATCCCATCGCACTTTCAGCATAACCTATAATTCTACCTCCTCCTCTCCTCTTCCCTTCTCTGTTGGGGTCCCCCAAGGTTCTGTTCTTGGACCCCTCTTATTTTCAATATACACCTCTTCCCTGGGTCGGCTGATAGCCTCCCACGGCTTTCAATATCATTTCTACGCTGACGATACCCAAATCTACCTCTCCACCCCCCAACTCACCCCATCAGTCTCCTCACGTATCACTAGCTTATTAATAGACATATCTGCCTGGATGTCACACCACTTTCTTAAACTCAACTTGTCCAAAACTGAACTCCTAATATTTCCTCCCCCACGTTCCATTTCCCCCGACTTCTCTGTCAAGAGGAATGGCACAACCATCCACCCATCCCCACATGTCAGGGTGCTTAGTGTTATCCTGGACTCTGAACTCTCCTTTTGGCCCCACATCCAAATACTTTCTAAGGCTTGCCGCCTCAATCTCCGCAACATCTCTAAAATACGTCCCTTCCTAACCAATGAAACCACAAAGCTCCTGATTCACTCCCTGGTCATCTCTCGTCTTGACTGGTCACTCCTCCCTCAACGTCATCAGTTCTGCTCTCTACTGGTCCCTCACTTAGTCCTCGAAACACCAAAGTAACCAATCCTTCCCTGCATAAAATCTCTACAACGCCTCTAACTCCGCCGTTCGGAATCTTTCATAAACCTACACCCCGGTTTTCCTCTCAAGTCTCAGGTCCTATTGTGATTCGTGGGACTGTACACCCCTACCCACCTACCAACACGGTAAGGAGAACTGTCTCTTCAGCCCCCTTTACCTT
>BLSH010388284.1:69016-92728 GCA_018402905.1 Glandirana rugosa | reverse complement strand
ACCTTGTCTCAAAATACCAACCTAACCGTCCTCTTCACTCCTCCCAAGACCTCCTGCTCTCCAGCTCCCTCATCACCTCCTCTCATACTAGCCTCCAAGACTTCTCCCGAGCCTCTCCCATCCTCTGGAACTCCCTACCCCAATCGGTCAGAATGTCCCCAAATCTATCCACCTTCAAGCGAACCCTGAAAACTTTTCTCTTCAGGGAAGCCTATCTTGCCACCACCTAACAACTACACTCCTTATTTTCTCAATCATCTCATCCCCCGTAGTTTACTGCCCTTTCGTATCATTCAACCCTCCCTCTTAGATTGTAAGCTCTAACAAGCAGGGCCCTCTGATTCCTCCTGTATTGAATTGTATTGTAATTGTACTGTCTGCCCTAATATTGTAAAGCGCTGCGCAAACTGTCGGCGCTATATAAATCCTGTATAATAATAATAATAATAATAATAATAAATAATAATTTCAAAAACCTGTCTACAACTACCCAGATTATGGTATTCCCACTGGAAGCCGGCAAATCCACGATAAAATCCATACTGATATGAGTCCAGGGAGCATGAGGAACAGGTAACAGTTGTAGTAGGCCTTTTGATGGCCTCACAATCAGTACAAGCTCTAACAAAGACAATCACATCCTTCTTAAGCGTAGGCCATCAAACCAGGGGTTTCAGGTGTAAGAAAGTTTGTTTCATACCAGGATGCCTGGATATCTTTTGTCCATGGCCCCATTGCAAAACTTCTTTACATGAGTCTGGTGGCACATACAACTTATTAGCCAGAAGCGAAAGATTGGTAGGAGCCTGGAATTGAGCAGCCAACAAGCTCCTATGTAAGGTAGTATTCAGTTGAGCAATAATTTGTTCTGGACTAACAATATACTCTGGGGGAGCTTAGTCACTTTCGCAAGGGAATTGCAAAGACAGGGCATCGGCCTTGCTGTTCCAGCGGGCTTGTGTGCAATTCAGTCTCTGAGCCTTTTCCAAGTAAGTTACATTTTTATGGTCAGTTTGAACCACAACTGGGAGTTCTGTACCTTCTAATAAATGTCGCCATTCGCAGAATGCTAGTTATATAGCCAGAAGTTCTCTATTCCCAATGTCGTAGTTTTGTTCTGCGACAGAGAATTTTTTGGAGAAGAAGGCAACCGGATGTAGTTTGTTGGAAGTAGGGTCTCATTGGGATAACAGTGCTCTGGCACCTATTTCGGAGGCATCCACTTCCAAAAAGTATTGAGCAGAAGGCTGAGGATGACGGAGCACAGGAGCAGAGCAAAAATCAGACTTTAGATGATGAAAGGCTTCCAGAGCTTCAGGAGCCCACTGAGAGCGGTTGGTCCCTTTCTTGGTGAGGGCCAGAATCTTGGAAAAATTCTTGATGAACTTTCGATAGTAGTCTGAAAATGAACCGCTGGACTTCTTTTAACGTGCAAGGTCTGGGCCACTATAAGATAGCATTGAGTTTCCTGGGATCCATCTGAAATCCTTTAGAATAAATTATATACCCTAGGAAAGGTATTTCTGATTGTTCAAAAGAGCATTTGGAAAGTTTAGCATACAACCGGTGACCTCCTAAATGTTGGAGAACAGTGCGTACATGGCAACGATGAAGCTTCAAATTTCCACTGGGTGGAGCCAGAATCACCATCCGAAAACAGTAGATACCCAGGACTCCACAAAAATAGTAGTTACTCCATGGCTAAGGCCAAAAGGAACTGAACACAGGTCCCAGGATCGATCTCTGGTCAAGGCGTGGCAGCACTCACGTGACCGCTTGGCTCCCTCTCCTCTCTACACCTCTCCTCCCTGGCTGACGTCAGCAGGAGTGCTCTGCTCCTCCCGCTATAGCTGTCAGCAGGGGAGAGGAGAGAGCCAAGGAGTCATGTGAGCGCCAGAAGACGTTCTGATATAAGGTACAGATTGCATCTTTTTTATATAGATCAGACACTGGGGCACATACTGTCATAACAGAGGGGATGGGATAAATAGATTATAGTGGCTTAACAACCACTTTAAGCATCACTTGCAGGTCTTCCTTCCAAAGCAGCAGACTTATGAGCTGAGCTGCTGTTAGAAATCATGGGGCCCTGTACAGCCTTTCCGAAGATTGCAAAACCGTGTCTGGTAACTAAAATCAGTGGTATAGACAGTAAAAAAAAAAAGGGAGAGAGAACTGTCCCCTGTGGAACACCAATATTGCTGATTACCCTATCCAACACACAGTCTTGCAAACGCACATACTGTGGTCTTCTTGTCAAGTAGCCTACAATCCATGACACAAGGGAAACATCAACCTGTATCACTGCTAGATTCTCACCCAAGAGATCTGGCCTGATAGTATCAAAAGCACTGGAGAATTAAAAAACATGACCCTCACAGTGCTTGCAGACTTATCTAGGTGTATATACATGCGATTTAGCATGAAGATGATAGCATCCTCAACTCCCAGTCTTGGCTGGTAGGCAAAGAGTCTAAATATTTACTAATCATGGGTCGTAATTGATGTAAACCAAGTCTATCAAAGGTTTTCATAATGTGGGAGGTCAAAGCCACAGGGTTAATACATTTTCAAATATATATACCGCAATTTGTGGACTCTATAACTGTCACACAAACGAAATAATATACACTGATTTGGGTTATTTTTACAATAAATAAATCATAAATGTAGCAGAATGAATACATTTTGGCCTAAATTTATAAAGAAAAACTATTTATTTGCAAAATTATATAACAGAAACTAAGAAAAACATATTTTTTTCCAAAATTGTTTTTGTTTATATAGCTAAAAAATAAAAAACCCAGTGGTGATTAAATATCAGCAAAAGAAAGCTCTATTTGTCTCAAAAAATAAAAATGTCATTTGGTTACAGTGTTGCATGAATCAGTAATTATCATTCAGAGTGTGACAGCGCTGAAAACCTAAAAAAAAAATGGCCTGGGTAGGAAGGCGATGAAATTGTCCTGTATTGAGGTGGTTAAGAATGTACAAACGTAAATATCCATAGGATCAGGTGCACTTTAATGACAAACATCCAGAAGATATAAAAGGCACAAATAATGCAGCTCTGCATGCATTAGCACATGATTACATTTATTTTTTCTAAATGCTACCTGAATTTGATGTGGTATCAGCTTCATGCAATCCTCCAGCACCCAGATTGGGAGAGGCAGGGGCAGGACCACGAGCCAGGTGTCAAGCATATAAATCTGTTGAAAAATAACATGCTAATGTTCTTTTTAAAAAAATTTTTTAAAAAAATGTAATAGGTTTGTTTCAGAGGCCCTGTCTTTGGCTCCCTCCGATTTAACACAAAGTTGTAGGAGAGCAGAGTTGAGGAAATTACCTTCCACTCCTCATACTAGATATCCTTCCTCCTTAGTGTGTGTTCTGATTCCACCCTATTGGATACTTTTACCGGTTGTATTTTTTTTATAAGAATAACTCTACCCCTCCTTTACAGGAAAGTGCATTGATGTCTTATACAGCTGATCAGGTGAGTAGACAATTGAGGAGACTTAAGGCAGGAAAATCAGCAGGTCCTGGTGGTGTTAGCCCCAGGGTGCTCAGGGCATATGCAGACCAGCTGTGGAGTGTCCTTAAATGGGTCTTTAACTTGAGCCTGAGTCTACGAAAGGTTCCTGTGTTTTGGAAGACATGCTGTCTTGTCCCTGTTCCAAAGATACCACATCCTTGTGGCTCCAAGGATTTCAGACCTGATGTACTGACTCCCATTTTCATTTCTTAAGGCCCTGAAATGCCTGGAAAGAAGACAGTCCAATGTATTTAGTAAGAAGCATGGCAAGTTTTTTAAAGTTGTAATTTTTTGTCACAATTTTTGGGAAATGAGAAAATTACATAAAATGTGTTTTTTTCACAAAGATGTCATTTTAACAAGTTATTCTCACACACAGCATATGCACACTTATCACTACACCCCAAAACCGCTATGTCTCCTCAGTATGGGGATGCAACACTTTTTTATAACCTAAAGGCATAGATGGGCCAAAATCCGAGGAGCGCCTTTGGCTTTCAAGGAGCATAATTACACATTTTTATTATTATTACTATACAGGATTAATATGGCGCCAACGATTTGCACAGCGCTTTACAACATAAGAACAGACAGCACAGTTACAAAACAATTCAATACAGGCTGAATCAGAGGGCCCTGCTCGTTAGAGCTTACAATCTAAGAGGGCGGGTCAAGAGATGCAAAAGGTGATAACTGTGATATATGGGCTGATGGAAAAGGAAGAAATTAAATTATTTTTTTCTTTTCTCACAAAGTTGTCAAATCAACAAGTTATTCTCACACACAGCATATGCAAACTTACACCCCAAAACACATTCTGCTATGTTTCCCGAGTATGGGGATGCGAAGTATGTGAGACTTTTTCACAGCCTAGAGCAGTGATGGCGAACCTCGGCACCCCAGATGTTTTGGAATTACATTTCCCATGATGCTCAGCTACACTACAGAGTGTATGAACATCATGGGAAATGTAGTTCCAAAACATATGGGGTGTCAAGGTTCACCATCACTGGCCTAGAGGCATAGAAGGACCAAAATCTGAGAAGTGCCTTTGGGCTTTCAAGGAGCATAAATTACACATTTCTAATCATTATTACTATACAAGATTTATATAGTTATATAGTATCAACAGTTTACGCAGTGCTTTACAACATAAAGATAGACAGTACAATTACAATGCAATTTAATACAGGAGGAATCAGAGGGTCCTGCTCGTTACAAAGGGAGGGTCAAGAGATACAAAAGGTAACAACTGTGTGGGATGGGCTGATGGAGAAAATACATTCTGCATCTAATTTTCTGACTACGTTTGGAGCATGAGGACAGTGGAAACACTCAAAAATGACAACATTTTGAAAAAAAAAACACTTCAAGGAATAGTGAGTCTTTTGAAAATGTAATTTTTTCCCACAGAATTTGGAAAATGCAGGAAAGAACATTAAAATTATTTTCTACATATAAGTTGCGATTCAGTAAGATATTTCTCACACGCAGCATAGGCATACTTATAATTACACTGCAAAACACATTCTGCTACTGAGTATGATACCACACTGTTTTGTCACGTTTTTTGGGTTTGTGTTTGATATGTGCAAAGAGAGACCACACAAATACTTAAAAGTATAACATTTATTAAAAGTAACAACAGATACAGATAGTATTAGAAAATATAACAAGAATACTTAACTAACTATGCTTTTTTTCCCGCCATGGAGTCCCATTTGCTGTTACACAACATGGCCGACCAGGTTCAGACGCTTACATGATGAAGCTCTGAATGAGACTAACTTATTCCAGTTTGGGCTGTGGTATTAGTCTTGTGTATAAGGAATAGACCACCCAAGTAAATGCGCTATGATATATGACCCTTCAAGGACTTGATCAGTTACCAATAACATTCCTTTGATATAAGGTAAAGCCATGCTTATGTCCTTATATGGCCTCCTTAACACAGATTTGGAGGCTTGAAATGCATTAGTGAGACACTTTATTAACAAGGAAATATGTAATATGCAATTTCCCCATCACACACGTGTGAGACTTTTTCAGTGTTTGGACTGATTATGTACTTGACGTTGTATCTTGTGTATTACACAAATCAATTGTATCAAAACCAATGAACTGTAATTGTCGCCTCTATCCGAGTGGTCAGGGAATATAGCTTAGTGTAGCATGTCCCGGTCTCAGCCTATCCCAGGCAGAATCCAGAAAATTCACTTCTGTCACAGAAAGCCATGCAAGTGACTGAGGTCGGAGCTCAGATGCTGCTGGGAGGGGTGCCAAAAGACAGAGAATCAGAAACATTGATTGCCAGTCTATCCCTCCCCCTATCCCCTCCCCCAGCAACTTAGATCAGACACTCTCAATACAACACCCAGAAGGCAGAGCCTGCGAGGCTTGCAGTATCTGATGGGCTGGGACACAGGGAGAGGGCATGGCCGGCCTCTGAGATTGTGCCCAGCCTATCTTCTATAGGGAAGCAGATCGAGGGAGCTTTCCTGCAGGACCCCCCCTTTCTGCTCTGGCTTAATGAAGAGGGGGGGCGCGGTGGTGAACAGAGAGAGAAGTACCCTTCTGCTGCCAGAAAAGCTACAGAGATGAGTCCTATAGAAAGCTGAATGTCCTGTAAAGCAACTTTTCTGTGCCCTTCACCCCACTGTCCTATCCCAGTGTCTTCCCTTCCACCCGGGACATGATGGGGCGGTGATGTCACAAGGGGGTGGGGCCTCCAGATGATATCAGCGGGTGGCCCCACCCCATGTCAATATAAGTCAACGCACAGCGCAGAGACACCATTCGTGCGGGAGATCGCGTCATGTCAACATGGGAAGAAGAAGGAAGGGAGAACAGAGGGAAGAGGACAGCGGAGAAGACCTGCAAAAGAGCAGAAGATGCCGCGGAAAGGGAAAAGAACTGGCAGAAGAAAGAAGACCCCGAAAAGTGCAGAAGAAAGAAGACGCCAGAGAGGGGAGAAGACGCCGTAGCTGATTTAATAAAATACTTTAAAAACCTGTGTAGTGTGTGTATTTTTACACTTATTTAGGTGAATGGGTAGGGGTACAGTGTGGAGGCTGGAATATGGGGGCCCCCTTGTTAAAGGGGGCTTGCAGATTATGATAAGCCCCCTCCCGCAGACCCTGACAACCACCGGCAAGGGTTGTCGGGAAGAGACCCTTGTCCTCATCAACATGGGGGCAAGGTGCTTTGGGGTGGGGGCGTGGCGCCCCCTGCCCCAAAGCACCCATACTCTCCATGCAGCTTGGCATAGTCCAGGGGGGGGTCGTTCACTTGTCCCCATCCCCTTTCCTGGCCTACCAGGCTGCATGCTCAGACAAGGGTCTGGTATGGATTTTGGGGGGGACCCTAAATCGTTTTTTCAGCGTTGGGGTTCCCCTTAAAATCCATACCAGACTGAAGGGTCTGGTATGGATATTGGGGAGCCCTATACTGTTTTTTCAGCATTGGGGTTCCCCTTAAAATCCATTCCATACCGCAGGGCCTGGTATGCTCTTGGAGGGGGACCCCATGCTGTTTTTTTTTTAATTTGGTAGGGGTTCCCCTTCAAAATCCCTAGAGCACAAGGTGCATGGTATTGTCGGGATCAAAGTAAGATCCCTGTTCACATAAATCGGACCGATGTAGGACCGTAAATCGCACAGCAAAGTAGGATCAAAGTTGGACTGCTTTAGAGTCGGACAGTGTGAACCCAGGCTAACAAGCCAGGAAAGTACAAATGACCCCTTTTTAGAAAGTAGACATTCCAAGGTATTTAGTAAGAGGCATGGTTAATTTTTTTGAAGTTGTAATTTTTTTCCCACAGTTGTTTGCAAAATTATTATTTATTTTTTTTACACAAAATTTTCATAATAACAAGTTATTTCTCAAACTCAGCATATGCATACTTGCAATGACACCCAAAAATACATTCTGCTACACCTCCTGAGTATGGTGATATCACATGTGTGAGACTTTTTCACAGCCTGGCCACATACAGAGGACCAACATCCAAGTAGCGCTTCCAGGCATTCTACAAGCATAAGTTACACATCTAATTTGATGAGCACCAGGACAATGTAAACGCCCAAAAAATTACCCCATTTTGGAAAGCAAACACCCCAATGTATAATCTATGAGGCATAATGATTCTTTTGAACGGTTAATTTTTTTCCAGAAGTTTTTAGAATATGTGGGGAAAAAAATGAAAATGCATTTTTTTTAACACAAAGTTGTCCATTTATAAGATATTTCCAGCACATAGTATGTAAATAGCAGCAAAAATTACACCCCACAATATATTTTGCTACTCCTCCTGAGTATGGCGATACCACATGTGTGAGACTTTTACCTAGCCTGGCCACATAGAGAGGCCCAACATCGAAGTAGCACTTTCAGGCGTTCTAGAAGCATAAATTACACATCTCATTTCTCAACCACCTATTACATTTTGAAAGCCCTGGAGCATCAGGACAATGGAAACAGCCACAAAATTACCCCATTTTGGGAAGCAAACATCCCAACATATAATCTGATGCATAATAAGTTTTTAGAATGGTTCATTTTTTTCCAGAAGTTTTTGAAAAATGTGGGAAAAAAATGAAAATGCATTTTTTTACACAAAGTTGTCCATTCATAAGATATTTCCAACACATAGCATGTACATCGCAAAAATGACACCCCAAAATACATTCTGCTACTCTTCCTGAGTATAGCGATACCACATGTGTGAGGCTTTTACACAGACAAGCCCCATATAGAGGCTCAACATCCAAGTAACACCTCCAGGTGTTCTAGGAACATAAATTACACACATCAATTCCTGCCATTGTTGAAGGCCCTTCATATTTCTAACACATAGCATGTACTGTACATACCAATTACAAACCAAAATACATTCTGCTGAGCAAAGGGTAAATAAAAGTTTACCTGTGGCTTTAGTAGTGCAGTGGTCCACAGAGGAGAGCATTGTTCCAGGCAGCAGGCAGGAACGTGGGCAGCGACAGCAAAACTGTCAGCAGGCAGCAATACTGTCCATAGTCAGTACAGATAGAGATATTGGCAGTACAGCCAAAGCATTGGTCCAGGTAGCAGGCAGGGATGTGGTCAGCAGCAGCGAAAGGATCATCCATGCAGCAGGCAGGAATACTGAGCATAGTACAGGCAGCAGGCAGAGATATGATCAGTACAGCCAAATTTCGGTCCAGGCAGTAGGCACATAGTCCATAAAAAGTCCTGGGTCAGTGCAAGCAGAGATATTGTCAGTACAGCCAAAGTATTTGTCCAGGCAGCAGGCAGGACCATTAAGCTTAAGGCCTCGGTCAGGAAAGAATGGGAACAGAGGTAGAGGCTTCTTCCACCCAAATCACTTTGAAGCCTCTGGACACCAGACCCTGTTCTGGGAATTACAAAACAAAGAGAAAACCAATAACTGTTTTTCTTAAATCAGAATACCATTCTGGAGCCGCTCACATATGTGAGACCCCTGTGTAGCAGGGTGAAAGATCAGTCCAAGGGGCAGGCAAAAACATGGTCAACAGGCCGAGGTCAGTGCAGGTAAAAGGCAGAAATAGACGGTAGGCAGAGGCATAGTCGATAAACAGGCCAGGGTCAGTTCACATGGAAGGCAGTGGTATGGTTGGTTGAGGCACCAGGGAAATCAGCACAGGAATTGAAAATGGGGAAATGGCAGTCTATTTGAAACATAGGCTAATAATTTACAAGATGCAAAGGCCAGGTTGGGTGGGACATTGTGGACAATGGAAACTGGTGTCTTTCCTAACTCCTCTTTTGCTGCACAGCCGACATTTTTTTTTTGGTGTCTTCTTCCGTTTGCTAACGGGGGAATATTGTCAGGAAAATGACGCTCGTGCAATCTGCTGACACAATCGGAGTGAATGCTTTCTGGGGGGGGATCCTTGTTGATATATCAGGGCAATGATGATGTCTTCAATGAATTTTAGGAAGGTGTTGGGTACTGCAGTCGATTTTTGTTAGGTGATGAATGGGTTGTACATGGCCAAATGAAAAAAGTAAATAGCGAATTGTTTATACCAGAAGAGGGACTTTCTTGTGGATAGGTAGGGCTGCAACATCTGATCATTTAAATCCACCCCCCCCCCCCATGACTTTATTGTACTCGTGGATGCAGCAAGGCTTTTAAACAGGGCCGTGTCTTCTGGAAACTTCCACCAAGGTGTCATCATGGATGGTGGACATGATATACGCGTCTTTCTTATCCCTCCACTTCACGGCCAACACTTCCTCATTCCTCAGGCTTTCCGATTCCCCTCTTTGTAGACGCTGCGGGAAGCCAATTTTCCAGATTATTCCCATGTTCGTTGGACACTCAGGGGGCTGGAGCTGGGAGTCTTTGCCTTCGTACACACGAAAGGCATGGACATATCCGGTAGAGCTTTCACAGAGCTTCTTGAGCTTCAATCCATACTTGGCCTTCTTACTAGGGATATAGTGCTTGAATATCAGCCGGCCTGTGAAATGGATCAAGGATTCGTCCACAGAGATGTTCTGGTCAGGGATGTATAGCTCGGCAAACCTCTTGGAGAAAATCAATTAGGGGGGGAATTTTATATAAATTATTAAAGTCGGGATGATTTCGGGGGGGCACTGCCTGTTATTACTGAAATGCAGGAAGCGCATTATAATTTCATATCGCAACCTGGACATGACAGCTGAAAAAATTGGCATGTGCTGGATGAGGTTGGTAGACCAATATGCATGCAATTCAATCTTTTTTGTAAGCCCCATGTTGAGTGTCAGGCCTAAAAACAATTTAAGCTCCTCCACTGTTAGGGGTCTCCATTCGAAAGGGCGGGCATAGCTTGAGCTGGGATTATTTTCTATCAATTGAGTAAAAAAATTGGTTTGGTCCACTATGCTTTGAACCAACCCGTCAGGGAAAATATAAATGTAAAAAAACGATTTCGGAGAAACCTTCGGTGTTGACTTGCACACCTGGCTGTCCTGTGAAAGGGAAGATTGTGGCTGACCCTGTGCTAGAAGGCAGCCACAATGAGTTTGCCAAGGCATCTGGAAGCTGGGTTTGGGCCCTAACTCTTTGGTGTGAAATTCCAGTGCTTGTACTGGGCATATCCTCCTGGGGTCTTGTGTCGTTGGCATTTGCCGATTGTCCATTGGGGTGTCTGGCACTGCTGGTAGCTGCCTGGTTTTCAGACCGTCTCCATTTAGGACGGACTGCGTCCTCCTCAAATTCGTATGATGATGCCCTGCCTTCGACGGGCTTGTATCTCGAACCAGAATTGAAATCAGAACTGTAACTGGGCATTTAGAGCTCCCCACTGCTCTCATCGGTCAGGCTTAGTATCTGATATGCCTCTTCTGGAGTGTATACTCTTCTGTAGTAATGGGCTGCATGACAGGTCATGATGGGCTGCATGGCAGGGACTGCTGGACTGCACGGCAGGGACTGCTGGACTGCACGGCAGGGACTAATGGGCTGCACGGCAGGGACTAATGGGCTGCACGTAGGTTTGCTACACAGACAGGTACTCCTGATGGGCTCACGGGACAGGTACTCCTGGTGGGATCATAGGACAGGTACTCCTAATTGGATGACAGGTACTCCTAATGGAATGACAGGTACTCCTGATGGGATGACAGGTACTCCTGATGGGATGACAGGTGTTCCTGATGGGATGACAGGTACTCTGACGGGATGACAGGTACTCTCACTGGATGACAAGTATACTCTGACTGGATGACAAGTGCTCGGACGGGGTGAAAGGTACTCTGACTGGATGACACAGTTACTCTGATGGGGTGACAGGTACTCAGATGGGATAACAGGTACTCCAGATGGGGTGGCAGGTACTCTGATTGGGTGACAAGTACTCTGATTGGGTGACAGGTACCCCAGATGAGGTGACAGGTACCCCAGATGGGGTGACAGGTACTCTGATGAGCTCAGACAGGTACTCAGATGGGGTGATGATGACAGGTCCTCTTTATTTACTGGGGACAAATGGGCACAATCTGGGCACACTAACTTCACAGTAAACTGGTAACTCACTGTTTCTGGATCTCCTCCTCACACTGGTACGGTGTGTGAGGAGAAACACCCGGTAACAGCAAATTACCCACGGTGTGTTGACATTTGTGACCAGCTGTGACGGGACACAGCCGGTCATGTGGTAAAGAGCCAATTTTATTGACTCTTTACCCTGATCGGGGATGGGCTGAGTCCTGAGGGACATGCCCGATCCCCGATCACCACAATGCAGGCCCCGGGGGAGCAGCGAATGACATGCATCCAAGATGGTGAAGTGTCCCTGCTGGCGTCATTTGACAATTCGCTCGTAGGGAAGTGGTTAATTGGCTGTATTCAAAGTTACGTAAAGTAACTTTCTAGTGCTTGCTCTTAGACATCCCACAAAAAAACTGTCAATCCCCTTTAGTTTTTTTTTGTGACAGGTTCACTTTAAAGTGTTACTAAACCCACAACAGCAAAATCAGACGGTATATGCAGTAAAACATGCTTGTTATACTCACTGTGGAACCTGAGGGGTTAACCCTCTGCACTGTGTAAAAAGGCTGTTTGAGGGTTTTTTTCTTAGGAGAGTGCATGTGATCAGCCCAGGGATGATCAGCGCTGTCCAGAGAGAAGGTCAGGAGTCCTGCAGCCTCATAGGACAGTCAGAGGAGAATGAAAACTCCTCCTACAAGCTTTAACCAGACACTGATAGAAGTCACAAGACTGCTATATACTGCTGATGAGAAAAGGGGTTTATATTTACTAAAAGAATTGCATTTCCATGTTCCTTGTACTGTGGGAGTCCAGATATAGTGAATGCAGGGTCCTGGGTTTAGTAACACTTTAACTTGTGAAATCAGTAGAAGTGTTACCTGTAGTAACTAGTCATGGTGAAATTGGGTGACCTACTGAAGTATTGGTTTGCCTGGCTTTGTCACTATGGTAGAGGCATGACCTGCGTCAAACAACATGGTGCTAAAATATATTCTTTGTTATGGCTGCCATTGTCCTTACCCTACATAACCTAAAATCTTCATTAATAAAAAGTCTACATTTCCTAACCTCTATTTTTGCAGTATATGATTGGTTCCTAAACTACTGGTTCACTTTAAAACTCCTAAAAAATGAAAGCAAAATCTTTTCTTCAATACCGTCTGGCAATAAAACACTGCTGTTTATAGTGGTATAAATCATCCAGAGTTACTTGCATGCCCAGCAATGATTAATGGATACTTTAATCATATTTACTTGTGATCATGTTTAATCAAGACACTCATTACTTTTAGTACTGTACAGTGACATGCTTGTGAAAAAATGTCATCATCAAATCCGCCCCCAAATAAATATGGAAATGTATTTAAATACACAACCCTATTACTTTAATGTTTTTGCAGCAAACTTTTATATAATCCATATCTTAAGAGTTTTGTGGTATTGAATAGAGCATTTGTGATTTATTACAAATACATTTTTAACCTCTTATAGGAAAACTTGACCTGATGGCTGATTGATATATTGGGATATATATATGTATATATTCGGCCAATTTTGGTTTATTTCTTTTTTTATATTGTTCTACAAGTAAACATTTAATACATAACAAAGTAACAAAGGATTTTTTTTCTTCATTATTTTCTGCACTAAACACGGTATCGTGTTCAACAAACTAATCTCAGTTCTGTCTGCCAGCTGTATGCTAAGAATAGTGGGACTTGTAGCTCTGCAGCACAAAACAATTTAGAAAGTTCAATAATGTGTTGGTTTTAAAGTGGATGTAAACCCTCTCCTATACACAGTGAAGTGAACAGCCTCAGATGATAACACAGAGATTAAACAAATCTCCCTATATACGTTTTATCTGCAGTCTTCAGCTTTATATATTCTTTAGAAAGTTCAGATCTCTTCCTGTTCAGCACTGGAAGTTAAGACTGGGCACACAGCCAAGACAGCTGATTGGAGGAAAGGCCCACACCCCCTCTCCTCATAGGCAGAGACTCTCAGAGCTGTTCTGTGAATAGTTTAGTTCTCTGCAAATCTATTTATAACAGCCTTCCTGACACAAAATGCAGCCTGGTTTTATCACAGTTGATGGGGAATTTAACAGAAGAATGGAGCAGGAGAAAGCCACGGACTTAGCGCTTTGAAGAGAGATAACAAAACACTGCATATGTGCCCAGCTCAAATTTCATGAATCAGGATTACATCCACTTTAAACATTTTAAAGTACCAACAATGGATTTCTCTAGATAGGTCCCCTCTAAATAAGACTGTCATCCTCATTATCCTCAACATCATCATCATTATCACCAGTTCTATGTGGTACCAGTATAACTTCAAACGATTTTAGTAGCTTGATTTAATTTACACATGGATAGCCAATAACAGCAACTGGAAGAAGAGAAAAAGAAGAAGAGTAATGGACTGTGAAGGTATCTCACTACCTCAGGCTGGAAAAAGAGAACTTAGACATATGTGTCTAAAAAATTACATTTTATTATACAAAAATATATAAAAAGATCTAAAAAAAATGATATACTATATAAAAAATATATTTTTGTATAATAAAATGTATTTTTTAGACACATATGTCTAAGTTCTCTTTTTGCAGTGTGAGGTAGTGAGACACCTTCACAGACCATTACTTTTGTTCTTTTTCTCTTTTTCAATATACATTTGGATGTGGTGTCACACTTAGGGAGTCACATCCCACAATATATATTTTCCTAGCAACTGGAAGAAATCATATTTTTTTTAAAAAACTGCAAATCACAAATATACAAAATAGGTCTAATGACATGCAGTTGTTCTTGAGCAGTCAAAAAATGGAACTGAGATACAATTACTGACAATTTGCTTGCGTGTCTCCTGACTTATCAAGTCCATTTCTCAACGTTAATTTCAGGTTAAAAGATAGGTTCACCTTTAGGAGCACCTTACACCCATATTTAGGGTGTAACATGCCTCATGCTCTCCCAACAGCTGGCAGGGGATCCTCTTGCTGCACCCGCTGTCTTATTTGAAATGTCATTAATTCACAGCAATGTGTGAATGAGAAAACTACAAGTCCCATCGTCCGATGAGCACCCTCGTAGTTCATTCACAAACCCTGCAGCATTCTAACTGACAGTCCATATGGAGGTACCAGCAGAGAGCTTAGGGCTTGTCTGCAGCAGCCTGACTTTGCATCACCTTGATCGTGAGTGCAATGCTCTGCAGCCTCCTGCGAAATAAATAATAAATGCACTTTTTCCTGCAGAAAATATATGTATTTATTATTTCTTTTCCGAAGGTGAACCTTTTAAATAATATAGACAATCATGTTGAATCATTCCTGTTCTCCCATCATTTAGGTCCCCTAGGGCAGTGGCTCTCAACCCCAGACCCCAAGCACCCCCAACGGTCCATGCCTTCAGGTTTTCCCTTACTTTGCACAGCTGCGTTAAATCAGTATCAATGACATGGTATTGATAAGAGCTATTTTATCTAAGGGAAGTTCCCAAAACATGGCCTTTGGGGGCACCTTAAGACCATGGCAGGTAACCACCGCCCAGGGTAATCCTCGTTAAAACCACTTTCTAGGCAGATGACCTTAAAATGTCCAGTCTGTTTTGTCATATCACATACATGAATACATTATTACATGAAATACATTAATAATTGTCAGATGTAACTATTTCCTGTGTTCTGGTTAAACTCTAGATAACCCAGTCTTCACAAATAATGATCACATTTTTTGGATTGCTTAAAAGGTTATTAAAGGCAGTTGTTTTGTAAGTTTGGGTAGAGCTGAAAAGGGATAGACCCCAGGTCAGATTTATTTTTCTGTCTGCGACTCAGCTTGGGAGATTCCCCCTCTTTGTTTGTCCTGGTGAATGTTTTCACTGAGATAGAATGTGATAGGAAATCCACAGAAAAATCCTCCAATGGAGACTACTCTCAAAGATGAGTATTCCATTCACTTTGGAGAGGTTCTCATTTCCTGTAGTGTCTCCAGGACTGGAAGTGAGGGTAAAAAATATATAAGTTTAGGCTTTGCACACATTTAAATGTATAGTCACATAAGTCATCCTAACAAATTTCCTTGGCTCATAGATCACAGTTTGGCTTATTCGGGAAAGCAATAAACAATACATAATGCAGAGACTCATAGCAGCCAATTAGAATTAATCTTTGGATGATATGGATAAGACAAACTAAAATCAGATTGGTTTCTTTGAGGTATTGCGCTTGCACTTTATCTTCCTTTTTTTTAACATTTCAACACATTCCAATCATAAGTGTAACTTACATTGACTTAAAACACATACCATGTCATTTAAATTGTTAATTCCCATCCTCTCCCCTCCAATGGAAAAATAAATGAGGAGGGCTTGCGCAACAGAAAGAAAAACATAAAAAGGGAAACAAAAGCAGAAGTTCCCAGGAGATGGGACAGGGATGAGACATGAAATAAAAGGAAAAAGGAAATGGGAAAAACCTACGACACATATATAAGTAATTCATTTTGAGATAGTAGGTATAGGACTCTTTCCCCAATCTAGTTGGATCAGAGATTTTCTTTTCGTTTAACAGATATGGAGTCGTAGACATCCTATATTGACCTATTGCTTCAGTTGTACAATGAAATAAAAAAGACATTGGTTCAGGTCTAATTACTCACCCCGTATCAAAGAGATCAAGTGGCGGACATACTGTATAAGAGAGTTATATAACCTTATCTTTTTGTTTATCTGTAAATGTAATTTGTAAGTCTGTTTCCCAACAGCCTATATAATCTGGGTAACCCGGGTTTTGGAAAATCATCAGAGCTTTATAAAAAAGTGAAATACAATGTTGTGGTGGGTCCCTATATTGCAAAGTTGTTTCAATAGGGTTCAGTTCTTTTAGCGAGCAAATGGGTTGTGGGAGACTGAATAAATTGGGACAGCTGTGCATATCTCCACTGATCCATAAATGTTGGCTGATCTACTCCACACATGGAGTAATAGGTTTAATCTTTGAATCCTTTAGAACTTGATGTAATAATGGTATAGACTCTGGGAACCATGATTCAAAACCTTTATCTAAAACTCCTGGCAAAAAGTATTCATGTTTCAGCAAGGGCATTATTGGGGAGTTGTATTCCCAGCAATATCGAGTGTATAAAGAGTACCATAGTGTCAAGGTAGATCTAGTCAATGGGGATATTGTGGATGCTAACCCTCTCAATGGTCGTGGTATCCATGGTACTACCGATAAGTCGATGTCTGCCAGTGCTGTTTCAAGTTCAACCCAAAGTCTATTCTTTCTAATATATTTCCAATCTGCCATGCATGTCAATACAATCGCTTGGCAGTATAGATTAAAATTTGGTAAGGCCAGTCCCCCAACTTTTGGGACGGTATAGGGTATCTTAAGATCTTCTAGTACAATGTCCCCTACAAATATAATGTGCAATAGTAGACTGTAGCATTGAGAAAAATCATATAGGAACACCCAAAGGTAACATTTGAAGGACATTCATCTTTATAACATTAATCTTACCTAACCATGAATGACAAAGGAGGAACCATTTACATAAGTCTGATTTGATTTTATTAATCAACTTTTGGTCTGTTAAAGGTAACTACAATTTCACGGGAAAAAATAAAGATAATAGAAAAAAAAATATTATAGTATACACAGATGCTACACAAGCCATATTGTAATTAACGTTATTAAAAATTAGCTGTTGTAATTTTCTATAAACTTCAATTAACCATGGCAACCTGGAGGCCTTCTGTAGACTATTGGTGAACAGAACACCTGCAAAAATATAATTTCCTGCTTGTGTGAAGAATGCTAAGATATTAAAAACTAAGAAAAAAAAGTCAGGTTTTAGGCACCTTCCTCAAAACAAATGTAATTTTTGTTGAGATACTCCATAAAGGTTCATTACTAAAAGGAAGGAACAACATCGGGTCTGCGGTACCTGCAGATCAGCTCCTGCTATATATAATCACAGCGAGAGCGGGTCGCCGGCGGTGCTCATGTGCGCCCCAGACCCAGAAGTGCAGGATCACGTACTAGGTACGTGATCCTGCGTGGCAGAGCCGCCTTGCTTTCGTATATATGTAAGTTATACGGTCAGCAAGCGGTTAAGCTTTGACAATAAAAACTAGAAGCTGATTCTTTGCAGAGCTGCACCAGATTTTGCATGCTACAGCTTTAGTAAATCTCCCCCATAGTATTCCTTTGAAAGTGTTTTGTTTTTTCAACAAGTGCAAAAAAAAAATTTTAAAAAAAACTGTTGATCATGTCAGAAATTCAGAGTTGTCCTGGGTTCTTTGCTCACTTCTTGTTTTGTCTCTAGGAGTCTAATTAGCCCTACTAGTTTGTGTCCCTTACCACAGAATAATGATTTCCTATATTGTAAAGATAGGAGAGTGGGGGGGGGGGGTGGTTAGTTTAGTTGGCTCCGGTTCTCGTTTTCTTGTAACAAACCAGTCACTTTATTCAGTGAGTAGGTCAACATTTCTTATAACTGGCAGAAATAACTGTAAAGTCTCTCGCTGTGATGAGGTGTGAGCATTCTGCTTCTTTCTCCAGCCTGCTATCTCCCGACAGCGTTCCGTGACTGCCTAATCATATTCATACAAGCAATGTTGATAAAATTACATTGCTCAGCACCAGGAAAGCCTTTCACAGGTTGAATTGGAAATCATTGGAGATAATGCTGAGAAATTCTGTCTTAAGTATGAGCTTCTTAAAGTGCAAATTAAACTGCAGAATGGCTCTTCGGCTAAACTTACAGTTACAGCGGCAGAATCCGTTTCCACGCTCGTCAGCAATACAGGCTACCAATCTAAGCAGCATTTTACTAATGACTGCTTATGTAAAGATATGGAAAAAAAATAATTCAATAGCAGGATCCGAATAAATAATACAACATTTTAACCACTTCAGCCCCAGACGGTTTTACCTCCCTCATGACCGGGCCATTTTTTTGCGATACGGCACTGTCTTACTTTAACTGACAATTGCGTGGTCGTGTGACACTGTACACAAATAAAATTGATTTCCTTTTTTTCCCACAAATAGAGATTTCTTTTGGTGGTTTTTATTTTTTGCGCTATAAACAAAAAAATAGCGACAATTTGGAAAAGAAAAACAATATTTTTTACATTCTGCTATAATACATATCCAGTAAAAAATCAAATTCCTTCATCGATTTAGGCCAATATGTATTCTGCTACATATTTTTGGTATAATAAATCCCTAAAAGTGTATATTGTTTGGCTTGTGCAAAAGTTATCACGTCTACAAATGATGGGATATTTTTATGGCATTTTTATTTTTTCATTTTTTTTACTGGTATTGGTTTTGATCAGCGATTTTTACTGCAACACTGCGGTGGACAAATCGGACACCTAACTGACACTTTTGACATAAGAGGGAGAGTTGCATTTCAAAGTGTGTTACCGTCCTGATATATCGAGAAACAAATATGGGGAATAATCCCCCATATACAGATAGGTGGACTTTGCGGGCACACACAAGACTAATAAGGTGTATAGTAAAAAATATACATTTATTATATCATATTAAAATACAAAGGTATACAAGAAGATAAAATTAGTGAGCCATGTGGGTACCCAAAGAGGGAAACTCCAAATGAAAATCCGCAAGGTAAGTACATCTACATTATGCCAGGATATGATACATGATACCAGAACTGTATGCATAAAAAGTACAGTAGATGGTTGACGCGTTTCACAAACAAGCATCTTCTGGGCCTTTTCCTTGCAGACTACAAGTGGAAAAGATACATATTTAAGTATACCTTTAAGCACAATATTCTAAAAAGTATGTACATTGCCATTTCAATATCTGTTTTAATATATAGTACATTGCTTACTTGTGGCTGTCAGGGCTCCAGAGGGCTAGTGAATCAGGGGGGCGGACACGGGGGATATAAGATGGCTGGGCTGGACACAAAAAATATCTAGGTGTAAAATTATGATAATGAATATCCTATTCGGAGGATAAGCCAAAAAAGTAACATATTGTATGGTGTATGTACAGAATGCAGGCTTGTACCTTATTTATATGCCAATGTGATGGTATATTGACCGGCTGCTGGCATGTATGTACCAAGCCACTTGCTCATTCTGGAAGGGTGGGATATCTAGTCAAAATATAATATGGTAGGTTCAAGCAGTGTTGCCAACCTCCCGCAGAATTTTTTACTGGCAAAACATGGAAAATTTACTGGCGGAGCACATTTTTTACTGGCAACCTAAAAAATAACAGAACTCCTATTAAAAACTAAGACAATTGATATTTAAACACAACATGGCAACACTGACAATACCCATATCAAGTAATTTGCCTGGTTTACACTTAAAAAGTCAGCACAGCATGACAAATTATCAGACCCTGATATTTATAGACAGTTGTAAAATTCACAGATTTTTACAAACTGTCCTGCCCGTATATATATATATATATATATATATATATATATATATTAAACCGCCACACACCATAGGCTCTGTCTGGGCCTGCCCTGCCCTGAACTCTGCCTCTGTTGAATGATGCCTATGAATTGCTGTGTGTGGGCTGGTTTTAGCTTTAAATTGCACTCACCAGCGCTGCAGAGCAGGCTCAGCCTCAGCCAAGCAGGGGTCTGTCCGGTCCAAGTCCATGCTGCTGTGGTGTGCGTCTCCCACACGAGTCTGCTCTCTCCGCTCTTTCCGGGAAGACGCAGATGCTCCCCAGACCCCTGTAGTGGAGAGGCGCCGCTGAGAACATTCAAAAATGGCACCAGGCGGCACCATCACATCACTGCGCATGCGCCTGCCCGACCGAGCGTGTACGAGTTCTCCCGAGCTCGGCAGGCTTCTGAATGGCGCATGCGCAGTTGCACTGTCGGCCCGCAGCCATCCTTTTTACGGGCACCGCTGTCCGTAACGGACATTCGCGGACAGCCAGAAAATAGACTGGCATTTACTGGCTGTCCGCGAATTAACGGACGGTTGGCAACACTGGGTTCAAGTAGAATCTAACACCACAACTTAATATTTAGTGACATTTGTTGCAACCCATAAAATGCAATAAAATGAAAAAATAAAGTAATAAGAAAAATGACACCCATTAGTTGTACCTGATACTCAGACCAGTTAGCCCGGGGGTCCAGGGCTATTCTATTAGTTAGGTATGGCATATATGACCTAGAAAAGGAATGTATAGCCGTGTGTAAAAACCAGGGAGGAAGCCTTTACATATAAGTGGGTGATAGCATATTGAGCAAACGAGCACATACCTGGGAAACCAGTATGAATGCACTGTCCTCTATCCTGATGCTAACCCGCTACGGAGGGCAGGTAAAAATCATCTAGGGTGGAAAGAGTGACAAGGGTAGAGCCAAAGGGATAACAATAAAGATATGAATGGAATGGTATGCTGATAAACAGTATTTACCTTGTAGCCACCCGTACATAAACCTCCCTGTGATGCATCCACCGCCAGGATCGCCATATGGCTCGGCGTCCGGCTTAAATATCCCCCATTGCGCCAGGCAGCCGCCGTCCCACGTGGTGGGCGGGGAATTAGCGTCGCTGGACCGCGACGATGCCATCCAGCGCAACGTGCGTTCCAACAGAAGAGGGCACACCATGTATAAAGAGAGCCAGGCCTCGGGATGGGGACAGGGAGAAAGAAACCACTCCCAATCCTCCTCCGGCTGGGCTACTACTGACACACTAGAGCTAGTGTGTGAAACGCATATTCCCGCCCCCTGGAACACACCCCCGGAGCTCCACGATAGGCAGCCACAAGGGTGTAAATAAACCTGTAGCCAACAGATACAATTGTGTTGATTATCAATAGTAACAAGCAAGAAATATCATGAAAACAATTGACATGGAGAACCTTAATACAGGATAGATGGGATCAGTACATGATGAGTTAGAGACAGACAACAAGCTGGCAAACCACAATATAGTAGAGTGTAACAATGTCTGATACAAAAAAATTTGTGGAGGGGGCATTGGAATTATTCAAGGATAGGGAGGTACAAGTTAGAGGAAGGGTTTATAACTGAGAGCTTCATTTAGGCCTGGTTTTCCATGGCTTTTAGGATATAAATCCAACGTGTCTCACATTGTAGAATAATTTTGTCGAACTCCCCACCCCTTGGATTTTCCAATACTTGCTCCAGGGCTGCAAAACGAACCACCTCTGTGCTGTTGTTGTGGTATATACCTAGGTGTCTGCCTATAGGTGTTGACAGGATCTTCCTTTTGCCATAATAGATGTGATCCTTTATTCTGCGCCAAAATTGGCGTTTAGTCTTACCCACATAAAATGCTCTGCATTCGCAGAACATTATGTAGATAATCCCTATCGGTTGACAGTCAACAAAATGTTGTACACTATGTAGTTTGCTATTAGGTACGTATAGAGTTTGGTTTTCATAAATCCAGTGGCAAAAGTCACATCCCCCGCATTTCCATGTCCCATTAGGGGGATTCTGCATAGCGTCATGCGGGTCCTGGAAGTGGCTTTGTGTTACTCTATTCCTAACAGAGTATGCTCATTTGAATGTGATTTTAGGAAATTCCTTCACATATTTTTTCAAAATATTATCATTCATTAGTAGCTAGCAGTGATCTTGAAGGATTTTTTCTGATGGCCCAATGTTGTCTTGTGCATGGGGTAATAAGACGAACTGTATGATCCTGAGTAGTTGACACTTTTGACACTTTTTGGGGACCAGTGACACTAATGCACTTTTACTGTACTCATAACACTGACAGGGAAGGGGTTAACATCAGGGGAGATCAAAGGGTTAAGTGTGTCCCCAGTTGGTGCTTTCTAACTGTGTGGGAGATGGACTGATTGGAAGAACACAGAGATCCGTGCTCCTGCTTAGCAGGAACACAAGATCACTATGTACTTCCCTGTCAGAACAGCGATCTGCCTTGTTTATATAGGCAGATCACCGTTCTGCCTCGATCAGTGGGTCCAGGAGGACATTGCGTCCGTCGGACCCGCTGATTGGCTCCCCCTCTGGCCAATCAGCGCGCGTGCCCACAGTATCTATTGCAAGAAATGATGTACAAGTATGTTGTTTCATGCAATAGAGCCACCCTGTGGCTGTATATATGTGGTGGGTAGAGTTGAGCGAACCTCTGGAAGTTCGGGTTCTGCTGTTCCGGCCGAACTCCGGGACAAAGTCCGGGTCCGGGTCCGGACGGAACCCGAACGATCGCACGGACAACGAACCCCATTGAAATCAATGGGGACCCGAACTTTTAGGCACAAAAATGGCTGTAACAAAGTCCTGGAAAGCCCTAGAGGGCTGCAAAAGGAAGTAAAATGGGGGTAAGGGTAGGGCAAGTGCCCTACAAAAAAATGGGGACAGGGAAATAACTTTAAATATTTTTAAAAAAATAAAAACATAAAAAAAGCAAAAATGGAGGTGAATGTGGATCATCTTCAAACTGTGTCTGAAAAGTATTAATTAACGGTAGAAGCCATATAACTGTTCTAAAATCATCTTCAAACTAGGGAAAGTGCCCTACAAATAAATGGGAATAGGGAAAATAAATTAAAATCAAATAAAAAAATGGGAAGGGGGGTGGATGTGGAGTAGGAGCCTAGAGGTTGACTAGGCCGTGACCGTGGCAGTGTAGGTGGAAGTGGCGGTGGTAGAGGAGTAGGAGGAGGAAACCAACATGGTTTTTTTTTGTATTGAGGCCTATTCAAAAAAAGAAGTATATGAATGGCTGTGTGAGTCTGGTCTAAATGTTTATTCTGCACAAGGTACAGACAAGTCTTGTGTGCAGATGTGCATGACGGACTACCCAGACGGGGTAAATTGAAGACCCAGAGGTTTAACCGGTGTACCGGACTCGAACGGGAAATACGGAACCTCCACGACCGGACGGGACGTCGGTCACATAACAGCCTTGCACACAAATCGCGCCGTCCCCCGCAATAGTGTCTGTTCGCCTCGGCAAACAGGTGTAGGTTACACCTGTTCGATTGGAAATAATTTTACTTAGTCCGTACCTAGGGTGTTCTGAACAGACATGGAACACGTCTTATTTGTAAATCTGGTCTGAGTGTGTCGGTAAGTATATGAAGAAAAAAACTTATCCGGAGTTATGTTTTTTTTTGGTACAACCAAAGGAGGAGGATGAGG
>BLSH010388277.1:447722-460385 GCA_018402905.1 Glandirana rugosa | reverse complement strand
TGTGCACACCAAATGATATCATTTTCAGAGCCAAATACTAATTTAAACCATTTTCAGGTGTATTGCGTTTTTGTGAGGAGATAAGTCTTCTTAGAAATGTTTAACCACATTTGTGTTGGACTTTATTTGTTTTCACTCTGATATATTTCTTCATGCTGCATGATTATTTGTGCACACCAAATGATATCATTTTCAGAGCCAAATACTAATTTAAACCATTTTCAGGTTTATTGCGTTTTTGTGAGGAGATAAGTCTTCTTAGAAATTAAAGTTTACCACTAGAGGGAGCGCGGTTTTTTATGTTGTACAAACTGGTTTCATATATATGAATTTTGCACCAGCTGCTTCCTAAAGATTGATTATCTAACCTTATATTCTGTTGCGCAACACACGTTTATTATATCATAAGTTAAATGCAGCCAGGTCAACAAAGAATGATTTCCGATTATGCTATTGGATACTGTACCTTGCTTTTGCCAGATTAAATAACTCTTTCAGTCTTTTTAAAGCACTTTTCTGTGAACGCAGTATGTAAACCTTAACACTTGAGTCCACAAGGTGGAAAACATAACCGTGTAGTTGGTTTATTACGATTCACATTTAGGCATTGATTATATAATATTACAACCATAAGGCATCATACGCATGGGCGTTTTTTACAGCCACGTTTTTTAGCATTTTTTTACAGCTCTCCATGTTATTCAATGGCCCCTTAACCAGTTAACAACCACCCTATAGACAGACATCTACAGGGCGGTTGCTTAATTCTGGGAGGACGTAGTATTACATCCTCCCATGAACGAGCTTCCTGCCCCTGGGGCGTGCACACGGGAACATCCGTGACCCTGGATCCTGCATCACGGATCGTGGTGAATGGCCGCTGTGAGCGGCCTTTTACCACGTGATCGATCCGTCAATCCATGCCACTACAGTGCCTATCCATGCCACCACAGTGCCTCACAATAGTGTAAAAGGTAATTAAATTAGATTTGAAATATATGCCCCTAGAACACCTGACGGTGCTCCCTGCATGTTGGGCCTCTGTATGTGGTCAGGCTGTGTAAAAGTGTCACACATGTGGTATCGCCATACTCGCGAGGAGTAGCAGAATATTTTGTGGGGTGTAATTTTTGCTTGATGCATGCTATGTGTTAGAAATATTGTATAAATGGACAACTTTGTGTAAAAAAAAATGCGTTTTAATTTTCTTTCCACATTTTCCAAAAACTTGAAGAAAAAATGACATGTTCAAAAGGCTCATTATGCCTCCTAGAAAATACATTGGGGTGTTTGCTTTCCAAAATGGGGTCTTTTTTGGGCGTTTCAATTATCCTGGTGCCCCAGGACCTGCAGGAAGTGCAAGAGGTAGTCAAGAAATTATATGTGTAATTTATGCTCCTAGAACACCTGATGGTTCTCCCTGCATGTTGGCCCTTAGTATGTGGCCAAGCTGTGTAAAAGTCTCATACATGTGGTATCGCCATACTCAGGTAGAATGTGTTTTGGGGTGTAATTTGTGGTATGCATATGCTGGGTGTGAGAAATAACCTGTTAACATATAACAATTTTGTGGAAAAAAATTCTTCATTTTGCAAAGAATTGTGGGAAAAAATGAAAACTTCAAAAAGTTCACCATGCCCCTTACTAAATACCTTGGAATGTCTACTTTCCAAAAAGGGGTCATTTGGGGGGGTATTTGTACTTTCCTGGCTTGTTAGGGTCTCAAGAAATGTTTTGTTTTTTTAACAAAGATAGGTAGCAGTATAAATTTTGGCCAAAGTGTATGAAGAAAAATTACTAATTTGCAAAATTGTATAACAGAAACGAAGAAAATTTCATTTTTTTACAAAATTTTCGGTCTTTTTTTAATTATAGCGCAAAAAATAAAAACCCAGCAGTGATTAAATACCACCAAAAGAAAGCTCTATTTGTGTGAAAAACAGACAAAAATTTCATATGGGTACAGTGTTGCACGACTGAGTAATTGTCATTCAAAATGTGAGAGCACTGAAAGCTGAAAATTGGTCTGGTTGTTAAGGGGGTTTAAGTGCCCAGTGGTCAAGTGGTTAAATATGAGATCTGGGGTCAAAAAGACCTCAGATCTCATATTTACAGTTAAATGCAAAAAAAAAATTAGAAAAAAATGACAGTTCAAAAAAAAAGTCCCCTTTAAGAGCATTGGGCAGAAGTGACTTGTGACATCGCTTCTGCCCTGCAATGTTATGGTTAAAGGCTATTTTGTTCAAAAAAGATGTTATACTCCGAGTGTCCCCTTAGCAAGCCAAGTGTTAAGGGGGCACCTGTGCACATGTGCTCCCAAACCAGGATGTTTCATAGACACACACTGCACTGGCAAGCCACACCCACTTCTCCCTCCTCACAGAAGTTCGACTAGCAGCGCAAGGAGTGATGAGAGGTGTGGGGGGGGAGGGGGTTAGTTAGTGGGGAATTTTTTTATCTTATAGCAAGGAATGTATTAAGGTAATAAACTTAGCCATTAAGTGGAATGTAGAGTTCACAGACTGGGATTTGATCTTTTATTGCTTATAATTCAAAGTACAAATTATTGTCGGTACATGGCATGCTGGGTAACAAGAATTAAGCATATTCATTCTCCAGTTCATGACTTCAGTTCTGGTTACCTTGACAGCATATAAGCAAACACATTTACTCCCTTGGTATAGTGCAAAAAGACATCTCATCATTCCATCCAACTCACATGACATGTTTCATTAGCACAATTTTCTAGCAATAACTAAGTAGTAAGTTAAATTAAATGACCTTTTGCCTTGAATTCCTTATCAGAGGCTGCAGTGCACTTCCCAAAATGTAATATGGTCTTAGTACCCTTGTATCTGTAGTGTCAAGTGTCATAGCTGCGTATCTGCAATGTGGCATCATCTAAGGCAAATTCTGCCCACTGTTGCCTCTGATGACGGCTATTGAATGAACACATGAATTGGTACTGTCACTTCTGTGCTTCTCATAGTACTTCTGAGGACCTGACGGTGATGAAGTAGTACATACATAATGTGTTTTGTGGATCTGTGCTTTCTCTGCCTCTCCTGCCATCTACTGATGTCTCCTCCTCCTGTGCTGCTGCTGTCTGTGGATCTCACCTCTCCAACTGCTAGTTTATATTTCCCTACACCAGTCATCAGTTCACCATTCAGTAGACCTTGGGTCATCAGGGAAGAGGGAGCATGTCAGACATGATGAAGCAAAGCCATAGTGTTCTCTACAGAGATGGCAGCTGGCAGAATCACAGTGTGGATCAAGGCATGTTGAGTCTGTCCTGGGGAAAATATTAGCTGCAGGGAGCCAATTAGCAATACTGGTGATTAATCCTTGGCCTTCAGCTTTTTTCGGCACAGCTTCCAGTCTAGGTCTACTTTGAGAGAAACATGGAAGGGACAGTGAATTTCCTATGGAATTATATCATTTTTAATTTCAACTGTGCTTGGAAAATTAAGTATGGACATTTTACAGAAAAACAAAAATATTAAAGTAAAAGAAGATCCAGATCATTGGTCCCTAAATATTGAGACATGTGGTTCTTCTCCCTTTGCTTAATGCTTTTGGCATCATTTTTCCAGGCAGAAACTTTTTTTTTTAAGTTCTTTTTTTTTTTTTTAACCATACCTTGCCATTATTTATAGAGGTTCATGAGATGACACATGTTGAAAATCCCTGGTTGATACAATGGTATTTTGTACAATTTATAAATAATATTTTATTATCATAATTGTTATTTTTTTACATTACATAGTAAATGAACTTTGATATAAAACTGTTTTCTTCCCACACACCATTATGTCCTCTGACATTTTTAGTATTGCTATGATGTTGTCCATTTAGGAAACAGAGAGCTTCATCCACAAAGCTTCATTCTCAGTTATCATCATCGTCATCATTATCATCATCATCATCATCATCATCATCATCATCATCAACAGTTAAACTGTTCTCTTCACAATACTGTGTGTAATTAAACCACTCTATTGGAAAAGGCACATCCTTCCATTTTTTGCAAGATTTACGCTCCTCTGGAGTTTCTATTATAAAATTCTTGATGCTGACAATCGGAAGAGGCACTGCTTTGTAGATCATAATAAAGCCCCAGTCCCTCTGAAACAAAGAGAATATCAGGTTAACTGAAGTGTGTAAACACATGGAAAGGCAAAAATTTTGCCAATATCTATAGGGATAATAAAAGAGAAATTTAAATTGATCGGAATTAAAAAACTGCAAACACACATGAAAAGCAGGCACTGCAAAATATTTGCACGTATATTCACATACCTTGTAGGGATCTGCTGGTACATCATTATGATGGACAATCACATGACTAATATTGAGGCGAGTGTGGGTGCTGCCAAGCTTTCCTTTAGAAACGTGAGTCACTATTTTAATATTAGAGGCCTTGATTTTGTCAGCTCTCCCAGAGGCACACACGACTCCTAATTTACAAGTATGCCTGCAGTTTAGGACCTTTAGTGCCGGTTCACACTTGTGCGATGCAGGAACCCTGCAAATTCACTGTGGGTTCCCGCATCGCACCTGACTCGCATGGCAGTTCACACTGCCATATGCGAACTGCTGGCAGTGTCAATACAATGTTAATGACACCCCCATTTCAGCTCTGAATAATGTAGTCACGCTCCCCACGCTGCTGCCCCCAGATGTGACATCACAGTCTATGCGCTCCAGGGTGGCTCCAGTATCTCGAGTTTGATTTCTCATGTCCTACACTGATCCTGACAGCTGCATCTGCTTCCTGGCTCCTGAAGACACACTGAGGCTCAACAACAAACCACACTGGGTGGAATATATGCTTTTATCTTTATATATCTCTATATCCACTAGTGATTTTTAAAGAATATTTTCTTATATACTGCACTTAGTTGGTGCCCTCTGCTGTTTCCTTTATTGTATATGTGTTTTATTCTCCAATTTTACTCTAATCACATTGTAGTAGAACTATACATGTTCAATTATTGATCAGTGAGTTACTAGTATAATTGGATATTTAATTGTCTATTAGCACTACTGCACACATTGAGGGCCATGTTTGGCTAACCTTACACCACCTGGATCTCTAGAGCTCCTTGTCTTTGTGCTGTGTTTGGGGCTGCAGTGGAAGTCTAGAGTGCTCCAGTGGTTGATGTATGGGACGAGGTGTATGCTACCCAGGTACATGGTGTGGGCTATACTGCAGATTCCAAGCTGCATATATGTGCTGAATAGGTTTTGAAAGGTATTACAAATTATGCGATTGTGAATTACAACTTAGATGTATAATTGTTAGTACGCTAGCTGCATATACCTTTCACCTGTATAATCGTGTATATTTTCTATCTTATGCTGGTCATACACTATACGAAAGATCGGCCGAAAATCAGTCATTTGGACAGTTCATTTGTTTTTCGGCCAGTTAATGGGCACAAATCGGTAATTGGTTGGGACATTTTTGAGCCAAAGAAACAAAGGACAAGTTTGGAAATTTTCGGCCTAACGAACAACAAATCGAAAGGTTAATGTATTTCCCATCCAAACTGTTTGCACTAGGTATATGTGAACAAACGAACAAAAAACAGATTCATGTATGTCCATTGAACGATGTATCGGTCATCATGTGATGGCACTATCGTTTGCCCTCACAGCCAATTGTTCATTTTTCGAAAATGGCTTCGGCCGATTTTTCGTATAGTGTATGGTCAGCATAGGACTCTCTTGTACTATGCTCCTGAGGAAACAGCGTTGTGAGCTGTGAAACGCATTGAGCCTTGTACATTTGTGGATAGCACCAAGAAGAATTGACACTAAATAGGTGCCCACAGATGTGCATACAAGTATTCTACATTTTTATTATGACATGAAAGTACAGTACAGGAGTGCAGCAGTGTCGATTATGTATAACCATATTATGTACATGGTTGGCTTTATTTGATTGTATTAAATTAAAAATATTTTGTAAACAAAAATGAGTGTCATGTAACTCGTAACGCACATCTATGATGTTGCAGACGATGCAGTTTTCCAGCGTGTTATGCATTATTTTAGTGCATTTTTCAGGCATTTTGCTTTTTTTTTTTTTAATAGGAAAGACTCCTTAACAACTGTGAATAGCCGGTTGTGAAGGAGCGGGCGGCAACCATGTCTCTAACAACCGATGACTAATCAGCTGTCAGTAGGATTAGGTAAAAAGAATGCAGGCAGTAAAAAAAACTAAAAAAAAAAACTGTGTGGGGGTTTCCCCCCCACGCATATTTAAAAAAAACGACACCCCCCCCCCCCAAATCCATACCAGACCCTTATCCAAGCATGCAGCCTGGTGTAAAAAGACACAGAAGGAAGTTTATGACAAGTCCTTTATTTAAAAAAAAAAATGTCCCCGATGCATTGAACCATCGTCAATCACAAAGCACATCTGTCTAAATGAATGTTTGCAGGAGCATGTGTTTGCTTAAACGCTTGTTTGCTTAAAACACGTTTGTTAAACCTGGTTGTTAAAACACATGTGGGCTAAAACACAAGGTTGCAAAGCGACAATGTCGCATAAGACTCGGATCGCATACAGGCGTGTTGCATAAACTTGTGTCGCATAGAGACTTGTCGCATAGAGACTTGTTGCATAGAGACTTGTCGCATACAGACGTGTCGCATGGGCCTGTGTCGCATTGAGACTTGTGTCTGCATGGGCGCCTCTCTGCATAGGTGTCTGCATAGGTCGCATGGTGCATAGCACACATGATGCAGAGACACCAGAAGCCTATGAATGCATGTTGTGCATAAACAGATGCATGCTTACTTACATAGGCACGTTTTGCATAAACACATGCCTGCTTGCTTATGGCCCAAAGGCAAAATAGGGAGGTAAGGCCTATTCTAGATCTCAAGGTCCTAAACCAATTTCTTGTGGTATGACTGTTCCATTGAGTCAATCCACTCAATGTTTGCGAAGGAGATTTTTTGGCAACAACAGACATCAAGGATGCATATTTGCCTGCGCCAAGAGTTTTTTGATAGAGGAACTACTCTACCAGTTCTGGCTCTTCCATTCAGGATCGCAATAGCTCCCTGAATCTTCATAAACATTCTGGCTCCAGTGATGGGCCTTTTAGGGTCACAGAGGGTCCTAATAATGGGATGCCTGGAAACCTCTTGCTCAGAGATCAGTCTCGGTGCAGACTCGGGCAGAATGTGACCCTAACAATCCTGGGAAGCGGGGGGTGGGTCATGTATGTAGGGTATTCCTTACTAGACCCATTTCAGTCTCTGGAATATCTAGGTCTATAGCTAGATACAGTCCAGGCAAGGATACTCTCACTGCTGAGAGGATCAGCGACCTCAAGGCTCTGGTAAGCCAGGTGAGGGCGATGAGACACTCTTCAGTTCTCCTCTGTGTAAGGCTGTTAGTGAAGATGGAGGCAGTTCCTTATGCACAGTGTAACTCCAGGACGCTTTTGCGCAACATCCTGGCAGAGTGGAAAAGACAATTGCAGACTTCGGATTCCTGCATATCCTTATCTCCCAGAGCTCGATGGAATCTCACCTGGTGGTTAGTAAACCAAAATCTGTCTCAGGGCAGATCTTTTTTTCCAGTATCTTGAAAGATTGTGACCACAGACGCCAGTCTTGTAGGCTGGGGCGTGGTCATGGGGGACGCCACAGTCCAAAGGAGATGGTCCTTGGTGGAGCAGAGATTGCACATAAACCTCCTAGAACTACAAGCTTTTCAGCTACCTCTGGGGAATTGGACATCCAGGTTGCAGGACTTCCTGATAAGGGTACAGGCCAACAAGACCACAGCCATGGCAAGTTTGCAAGACTCTCTGCAGTCCACATCCCAGTCGTGGGAAAATTGGAAGGCGGACTTCTCAGCCGCCAACAGATACACCCGGGAGAGTGGTCACTGCAGCCTGAAGTGTTTCGGGAAATTTGCCTGCTCTGGGGGACGCCAGAGGTTGAATTACTGGCATCCCGATTCAAGAACAAAGTCCAGCTGTTTGTGTCCCGAGCAGGGGATTTTTGTGCTATAGGTGTAGGGGCTCTGGTGATTCCATGAGCCCAGTTCTTCTTGATTTATTCCTTTCCCCCAACATCTCTGCTACAGCATCCCTTGGGCAAAATTCGGGATGAGGCGGCAACAGTCATTCTGGTGGCACCAGATTGGGCCAGGAGGCCTTGCTACCCAGAGATAATGAGGTTAATGGCGGACGGGCCTTGGCAGCTTCCAGTTCGATCTGATCTATTCTCTCACGGTCCTATATTCCACCCGAATTTATGTCCGCTAAGTTGATGGCATGGCAATTGAAGCCACGGTATTGAGAGATCCTGGGGTTTTTGGGCCCTGTGTTATCTACAATGGTAAACGCTAAAAAGCTAGTCACCAGGAAAATTGATCACAGGGTCTGGAAGGCTCACATTGCGTGGTGTGAGGCCAGGAAATGGCAACCCCGCAAGTATGTGATTGATAAAATGCTAGCCTTTCTTCAAGCAGGAGTAGACTTGAAGCTGGTTTTGACTACAATCAAAGAACAGGTTTCTGCCTTGTCCATATGTTTTCGGAAACCTTTGACTTCTGGCTCCTTGATCAGGACCTTTCTTCAAGAGGTAACTCATTTGTTACCACCTGTTAGATTTCCTCCCTGTCCATGGGATTGAATCTGGTTTTGTCAAAGGAAAAGTTTCTGCTTTGTCCATATATCTCCAGAGGCCTTGGCTTCTCACTCATTGATCAGGACTTGTCTACAAGTGGTAACTCAGCTGTTACCTCCAGTTAGATTGCCTCCTTGTCCAGGGGATTTGAAGTTGGTTTTGTCAGTGCTACAGAAGCAGCCTTTTGAACCTATTAGGGAGATTCCCTTGGTCTTTTTGACTAGGAAACTAGTCTTTCTCTTTGCCATCACCCCAGCCAGAGGGGTTTCAGAGGTGGCAGCTCTTTCTTGCAAAGAGCCAGACTTGAGATTGCACCAAGATGAGGTGGTGTTGTGGCCTCTTCCATCCTTCCGACCAAAGGTAGTGTCAGCCAGGGGCGTTGCTAGGGGGTGGTTATTGGGGCTATAGCCCTGAGTCTGGGACCCATAGCCCCGAGTCTCTTACAGAGTGGATGCAGTTCTGCAATTAGCAGGTATGTCCCGGTCTGGAGTGCAGGAAGCAGGGGCAGCCTGAGCCAAGGTAGCACTGGCTCCAGCTCCTACCTCGCCTCCTCCTGACTCTACTCCTGGTCACTAGTTGCTAGAGCCGTCTAGTAACCAGTGACATCACGGCCGCGACTCCCTCCCTGCCCAGCATTTAAAGTGGAGGAGGGTTCCACTTCCTCCTCCTCCGAGCTAGTTCTTGTGGGGCCTAAAGAGTTGAGCCCAGCCACTTGTCATGGTCATGGACTGGAGCAAACTCTGCTGGTCCGGTGGCGGTGGGGTGCAGGGCAGTGGCATATTCAAATAGGGAGGGGGAAGCCTGGGCAGCCGGGATGAGCCCAGGAGGGAGTGAGAGAGAGAAGACGAGGCCTCACCACCACCCTGAGCAGCATCCCCGGTGCCTCCCAGAGCCTGCACTCCTTTTCCAAGCTCCTCTCCAAGCTCGCTATGACTGTCATGGAACAGGAAGAATAAAGGCTGACCGAGGATGGATGGGAGGTAGGTGGATCACACACACCTACCCACACAGACAGAGGCTGGGACAGTAGGGACTGCAGGCAGGGCTAGGGGGTCTCTCTTTCCCCCCCTCTCATCCACCCCCTCTTTCTCTGATGTGTGGGGAGGCTCTCTGGGGACCCTGATGTATGGGGAGGCTCTCTGGGGACCCCGATTTATAGGGAGGCTCTTTGGGGACCCTGATGTATGGGGAGGCCCTCTGGGGACCCTGATGTATGGGGAGGCTCTCTGGGGACCCTGATGTAAGAGCACTCTTTGGGGACCCTGGTGTATGAGGGGGCTCTCTGGGGACCCTGATTTACGGGAGGCTCTCTGGGGACCCTGATGTAAGGTTGGGCTCTCTGTGGACCCTGATGTAAGGAAGAGGCTCTCTGTGGACCCTGATGTAAGGAAGGGGCTCTTTGGGGACCCTGATGTAAGGAAGGGGCTCTCTGGGGACCCTGATGTAAGGGGTGCTCTCTGGAGACCCTGATGTAAGGAGGATCTGCACTCAGACGTGTAACAATATATATATATATATATATATATATATATATACACACACACACACATACACGTATATTATATACATGTGTATGCCCGCTCAAGAGTATGACTTTCTTCACTTCACTGCTATGGGCTCTAGCCCCAGATCTTTTGTAGACCTAGCAACGCCCCTGGTGTCAGCCTTTCATCTCAATGAAGATATTATGTTACCTTCTTTTTATTCTCAGCCCTCCTCACCAGAGGAGAGACCTTTGCACTCTCTACATGTGGTGCATGCTGTTAAGGTCTATCTGAAGAGATCTGCAGACATCAGTAGGACTGATGCCTTTTTTTTTGTTGCCTGAAGGCCCTAGGAAGGGTCGGGCGGCATCCAAGGCAGCTGTTTTCACTGTGGATTAGCCAGCTGATTACTCAAATTTATGGTTAAAGGGGGAGAGCTCACCCCATTCAGGGTGAGAGCTCTTTCCACCAGGATATAGGGACCTCCTGGGCTTCTGCCACCAGACGTCGGTGGCACAGATTATGAAGCCCCTACATGGTCCTCAGACCTCAGTACATAGATTCAAAAGATTCTATCAGGTGGATGTTAGAACAGCGGAGGACTCAGTTTTTTTGGTCACAGCATATTAAGGGCTGTGGTTTAATTGGAATTGTGTCTCCCTCCCCTCAGACATTGCTCTGGGACATCCCAGTATGTATAGAATATATAGCCTGCTCTGTGTCCCGTGATGTCCGAGAAAGAAAATTGGATTTTTTATACATACTTACTTGTAAATCCATTTCTTTTGAAGGACATCACAGGACACAGAAGTCCCTCCCCTTTCTGTCCTTGTGGAGTTCATTGCTTGCTACAAAACTGAAGCTCTCCCAGTGTGGGAGGGGTTATATAGGAGGGGGAACTTCCTGTTTGTTTTTTATGGATTACCAGTGTCCATTCACCTAAAGGTGGCGTATAACCCAGTATGTATAGAATATATAGCCTGCTCTGTGTCCCGTGATGTCCTTCGAAAGAAATGGATTTTACAGGTAAGTATGTATAAAAAAATCACATTTTTGCATTTTGTCACATTTGCTGATTGAGTATTTGGCACCCTATTTTCCCATGGTCGGCCAGGTATTTTCTAGCATACTGTATACTTTATGGAGAACAAGAAAAGGGGCAGAACACTATAACGTTATTGATGAATTAAGAAACCAACCCTATCTTAAATTTGGGATATTTACAATAAACTCGTGCGACACTGTACCCAAATAAAATGTTTTTTTCCCACAAATAGAGCTTTGTTTTTGTGGTATTTGATCACCTCTGCGGTTTTTATTTTTTGCACTATAAGCAAAAAAAGAACCACAATTTTGAAAAAATATATATTTTTTACTTTCTGCTCTAAAACATATCCAATAAAAAAAATAAAAAAATAAAATGTCTTCATAAATTTAGCCCAATATGTATTCTGCTACATATTTTTGGTAAAAAAAAAATCCCAATAACCATATATTGATTGATTTGCCCAAAAGCTATAGCGTCTACAAACTATGGGATATACAGTATTTATGGAATTTTTATGATCTTTTGCCCATTTTCTAGTAATGGTGGCGATCAGTAACTTATAGCAAGATTGAGACATTGCGGCGCACAAATCGGACACTAAGTGACACTTTTTTGGGGACCCGTGACATTAATATTGATCAGTGCTAAAAATATGCACTTTTTTTCTTTTTCCTTTCATCCAGACTAGTGGAAGCTCTGTGACTGGTGCATTGATGTATATTTTATTTTGTGCGAGTGCTGTGCGAAATTACAAGATAAATTAATGTAGGTTTGCAAATATTCCTGGCTATGTTATAAATTTTGGCGGGCTGTATTTGTTTTTCTTTTTGTTTGTTTTTTTTTTTTTTTGTTGCTTTTGTTGTAATTTGTTGGAAAATTAATAAACACACATTGAACGGACAAATATGCACTTCCACTGTACTAAATACATTGGCAGGGAAGGAGTTAACATTAGGGGCGATCAAAGGGTTAAATGTGTTCCTAGGGAGTGCTTGCTAACTGTGGGGGAGGTGCTTGTACTGTAGGAAGGCAGAGATCCGTGTTCCTGCTTAGCATATAACTGTTCTAAAATCATCTTCAAACTAGGGCAAGTGCCCTACAAATAAATGGGGATAGGGAAAATAAATTAAAATCAAGTAAAAAAATGGGAAGGGGGGTGGATGTGGAGTAGGAGCCTAGAGGTTGACTAGGCCGTGACCGTGGCAGTGTAGGTGGAAGTGGCGGTGGTAGAGGAGTAGGAGGAGGTAGCCAACATGGTTTTTTTTTGTATTGAGGCCTCCGCTTGTCTGTGATAACGCCCCCTGACGTGCTAAACACACGTTCCGACAATACACTGGCTGCAGGGCAGGCCAGCACCTCCAAGGCATAAAGGGCAAGCTCAGGCCATTCTACTAAAATCTTGTCAATATACGATTCGTCCTTGTGCCTAGAGACGGAAGGATGTCATGTTCGTGACAGAGAATATGTGTA
>BLSH010388277.1:398873-412669 GCA_018402905.1 Glandirana rugosa | reverse complement strand
AGTGGCATCTTGGCAGCTGTACGCTTGACTTTTCTCAGTTCACGGGCAGTTATTTTGCGCCTTGGTTTTTCCACACGCTTCTTGCGACCCTGTTGGCTATTTTGAATGAAACGCTTGATTGTTCAATGATCACGCTTCAGAAGCTTGACAATTTTAAGAGTGCTGCATCCCTCTGCAAGATATCTCACTATTTTTGACTTTTCGGAGCCTGTCAAGTCCTTCTTTTGACCCATTTTGCCAAAGGAAAGGAAGTTGCCTAATAATTATGCACACCTGATATAGGGTGTTGATGTCATTAAACCACACCCCTTCTCATTACTGAGATGCACATCACCTAATATGCTTAATTGGTAGTAGGCTTTCGAGCCTATACAGCTTGGAGTAAGACAACATGCATAAAGAGGATGATGTGGTCAAAATACTCATTTGCCTAATAATTCTGCACACAGTGTAGTTATAAGACCTGCCTATAAAGGCGGCGGGGTTGTTATATTAAACAAGCAAGACTACGAGGAGGAGATGAACAACTTGATCAATAAGGAGGACACATATAAAAAATTAAAACAGAACCCCAAAAAGGAATTGGTCAAAAAGATCAAAGCATATATTAAAAAAGGGAAAGACAAAAAACTGATCAACAAAAAGGAGGGCAAATATCTGTTACCCAAGGCCACTAAAACCCTGGTCATGTATTATCTCCCAAAGATACATAAGGATCTACAGAAACCACCAGGGAGACCCATTGTCAGCGGCATCAATTCTATTCTATCCAGATTGGGGGAATATCTGGACGAATTTTTACAGCCTATTGTCCCAAAAACTCCGGCCTACTTAAGGGACAGTATACAATTAATTACAGAAATCCAGAACATAGAAGTACGAAATGAAGACCTATTGGTAACAATTGATGTGGAATCTCCGTACACTAATATAGCACAAGCAGATGGACTCAAGAGTGTGGAGTGGGCACTACATAAATATACCAGCCTTAAACAACAACAGATTTCTTTTTTACTGGAAGGACTAAATTTAGCTATGGGCCAAAACTATTTCTGGCATGAAGGGGCATTTTTTGCCCAAACTAAGGTAGTTGCAATGGGGGCCAAATATGCCCCCAGCGTAGCTAACATTTTTATGAGTAGATGGGAGGAGGAATCGATTTTTAAAAATGATATACCTAACTTAATTTTTTACAAACGATACATAGACGATATTATACTAATATGGAGGGGTACAGAGTCTGGTTTGGAAGAATTTTTTCACGAAATAAACAATAAGTCATTTGGGATAAAGTTTACAGGTAGATGGAACAAGGAAGAAGTGGACTACCTGGATCTAAAAATCTTTAAAGACAACAACCAGTTACGTACTAAAACGTTCTTCAAAAAAACTGACAGAAACGGTTACATTCCAACCAAGAGCTGCCACCATCCACAGTGGATCAAAAATGTCCCGAAGGGACAGCTTATGAGGATCAGGAGAAATTGTAGCCTCATGACTGATTATGAAACATAGGCAGAAAGTTTGATTAGTAAGTTCGTGGAGAAGGGATACAAGGAGAGTGAACTGAAAAAATTAAAGAATGAAATTAAGATTATGGATCGCAGGAAACTGCTGGAGAAATCAACAAATGGAAAAAAGAATAAAGGCGAATTTGCCTTCTCCACAGGATATAATAAACAATATAGACAACTGGAGAGTATTATCAAGCGACACTGGCCCATTCTAAAATCTGATAAGACCCTCAAAAGCATTCTACCCAACAAACCTAGGTTCATCTATAGGAGAGCCCCAAATATGAGGAACAAGCTAGTCCACAATGTGGTTAACCCCCCTAAGAAGATTGAGCTGTTTCCCAATCTAAAGGGGTTCTTCCGGTGCCAACAATGTCTGCCATGTAAAAGGAGCAAACCCCAACCAAGGAGAAAAGAGTGTTTCCACTCCACTTCAACGGGCAAACAATTCAAAATCAACCAGCTAATTACCTGCAAAAGCTCCCACGTGACTTACGTAATTGAGTGCCCTTGCCGTTACCAGTAGGTAGGGAGGACCACGAGACCCCTCTGGATTAGAATCGGGGAACATATACGGAATATCAAAAAAGGCTACCCCAACCATAGCCTTTCCAGGCACTTTAAAGTGGCGCACAAGAGAGACCCAAGTGTCATGATCTTCTATGGAATTGATCATATAAAAGAGTACTGGAGAGGGGGTGATAGAAATAAAATGATATCATAGAATGAAACAAGATGGATCTACACCTTGGACTCTATGCAGCCCAAAGGACTTAACATTGATATTGATCTCAATTGTTTCATTACCAACGAATAAAAAAGGAATTCCCCCTATCCACTTGGATAAATGTGAGTCCTATAACAACACACTAGATATACACGGAGTATAAATATCTGTATGAGACACACTCCCCATTAGAAATGTCGTTTTTCTGGCCCACATATAATACACAAGGGGGCTCACACCTCCATGAGCAGTTTTAGATTTTTAACCCTAGTTCCCGTATCAGTACCTACAGTATAGACAGCCTCCTCCTAGTGATCCTTAATCCAACGTCCAAATATAAATAAGTAATAGTCTACAGACGTACTGCCTCTGTCCTCCTTTTAACACAGTCCCCCACATCGTGGGAGTTTTATCAATAATTACCCATCTGTCTTTTATTAATAATTAACCTTTTTTAACAAATACCCATTTGTATCTTATACGCACATAATTTTAAGCATCCTCCCTCATTGCCTTGATAGCGCATGGGTACCTTAGTTCCCGTATCAGTACCTACAGTATAGACATCCTCCTCCTACTGATCCTTAATCCAACGTCCAAATATAAATAAGTAATAGTCTACAGACGTACTGCCTCTGTCCTCCTTTTAACACAGTCCTGCACACCGTGGGAGTTTTAGTTTAAAACACCTCTTTTCTTAACCTTTTTATCTTTTTATTTCTTCACTTCCTGTCTTAATTCACCATTTATTTTAAATATATATTAATAAAATGTTGTTTTTATTTGCAAGTCACATTAAAATGTCATTGCACGCTTCTTGTTTGCTGGGAAACATGATGAACACCGGCAGGCTTCATGCTTGGAGTACCTAGATGGCCGCCGGGGTCAGGTGATCAACAGCTTGCCTATAAAAGACCGGAGTGTGAGGTTGGCTGGCACCGCCTCTGATGACGTCCGTGATGACGAAACACGTCAGTTGGAGCTGAGCCAATGTCCCACGCACTTCCGGTCGCAACCACGCTGGAACGCAAGGAAGTTCCGGTCACTCGATTCTGAATTCCCTAACCCAAACGTGAGTTACTACTAGCCGCTGTACCAACAAATCTCTGTTATATATCTAAAAACCTTTGTGATTATTGTATCTCCCACATGATACCCACACCTATGCGGAGGAGCGGACACCGCATCTGAAGTGAGGAGAGGAGCGGTGTAATCCAGAAGTCTGGTCACGCAGTGAGTGGGGTGTATGTTGGAGGGGAGCACTTCCTTCACCGCTCCAGCACCCACCACTTTGCACCTGTTTGATATTGACTTTCTGCATGCGACACCTTTATTATTGAAATCTGCCGATCTGAATAATTTGTCATGAACTTTGGGTCCTTTAAAAGACCATTTTCACTGTGCACAATACTGCCTAATTTTATCCATTTATATTGAATATCCTTTTTATTGATTATCACAGTCTCCTTTTATATAATTCACCCAAAGTTGCACACACTATTACCACGATTGTTTTATTTACTACGTTTATGATTTTGTATTTTATTAATTTATAGTTTAATATAGTGGTTTCACTATATTAAATGCACTTTACTTCCTCATCCTTGGATAGTTATACCTTTTGCACTTACACTTTTATATTGAGTCTAAGTGATTTACTGTTGCACTTTATTTCCTGGAATTTGGGAAATTTTCTACTATTGCACAATTAACCCTTTCTGCACTTTTTTACATTCAATATTGTTTTAAATATCAGGGCTGTGTCCCCCTTCTTTATATTTATATTACATTCCCTGAAGGGACTAGGTTCCCCTAGGCAGCGCCATGACCAATAATATTATTTGACTTAAATGCTGATTCTATTCATCCATTCATCAGTGGTTCCCTAAAAGCACTGTTAGACCTTATGCTTTGCAGTCTAACCTTCTGGCAAGCAAAATATGTGTCACATGCTTGGATGCACTGTGGCGATTTGGAGGATTACAATTTATGGACTTTTGAACACAGTAGATTTTGTTTGGATGCTCTTCTCACTGAAAGGCGTTTTAATTTTATTCCCAATGGACTATAGTGATAAAAAAAATTGGACTTAATTACAGTTCATAGAGGCCCTGACTTGGAATGATGTTCTGCTGGACCTGGTAATCTCAAACCATGCTGAACTTATTACTAATGTTCGTATAAAAGAACATCTGGATAGCAGTGACCATAACATGATTTCATTTAATGTTAGCTGCAAGCAACAAGCAAATACTGGAAAGATAAAAACACTTAACTTTAAGAGAGCAAATTTTCCAAGGATGAGGGCTGCTCTCCAAGACTTATGCCTCGTACACACGGTGCGACTGTTGTACGACCGCATGTTCAACAATCGGCTGTTGGCGGTTGTATCTAGTGTACTGACATGAGTCAATTAAATCGGCCAACGAAGCCGAAAGTAGTGACGTGTTACGAGCGTATAACGAAGTTCAGGTGAATGTGATTTGTGAATTAGGAACACAACCGAGCACTTCCTGGATTCAGAGCATGCATGTTTGTGCTTTCAACTTTTGTTGGCCCAACTTCCGTACCACATGAGTCAATAGTCGTACAATGGCTTGTTGACCAACAAAAGTTATCTAATTTGCTCATACAACTTCTGTTGTACGACTGTTAAACGTCGGCTGTTGTAATCATGCGTACTAACCGTCAGATTATCATACAACAAGCTGCTGTCCAAATTGGGCCCAATTAGCCATTTTACCTCCCCAATATCATGTGACTCCTTAGTGTTACAAGGTCTCATGTGTGAATGGGGAGCAGGGAGCATTAAATTTGGTGTTATCGCTCTCACTTGCTCATACTGGTCACTGGAAGTTCAACGTGGCATCTCATGGCAAAGAACTCTCTGAGGGCCTGAAAAAAAGAATTGTTGCTCTACATAAAAATGACCTAGGCTATAAGAGGATTGACGAAACCCTGAAACTGAGCTGCAGCACGGTGGCCAAGACCATACAGAAATACAGAAGTTTAACAGGACAGTTTCCATTCAGAACAGGCCTCACCATGGTCGACCAAAGAAGTTGAGTGCACATGCTTGGCATCATATCCAGAGGTTGTCTTTGGGAAATAGATGTATGAGTGCTGCCAGCATTGCTGCAGGGGTTGAAGGGGTCAGCCTGTCAGTACTCAGACCATATGCTGCACACTGCATCAAATTGTTCTGCGTGGCTGTTGTCCCAGAAGGAAGCCTCTCCTAAAGATGATGCACAAGAAAGCCTGCAAACAGTTTTCTGAAGACAAGCAGACTAAGAACATGGATTACTGGAACAATGTCCTGTGGTCTGATGAGGTCAAGATAAACTTATTTGGTTCAGATGATGTCAAGCGTGTGTGGCGGCAACCAGGTGAAGAGTACAAAGGCAAATCTGTCTTGCCTACAGTCAAGCATGGTGGTGGGAGTGTCATGATCTGGGGCTGCATGAGTGCTGCCAGCACTGGGGAACTACAGTTAAGTTTGAGGGAACCATGAATGCCAATATGTACTGTGACATACTAAAGCAGAGCATGATCCCCTCCCTTCGGGGACTGGGCCGGAAGGCAGAATTCCAACATGATAACCACCCCAAACACACCTCCCAAGACAAAAACTGTCTTGCTAAAAAAGCTGAGGGTAAAGGTTATGGACTGGCCAAGCATGTCTCCAGACCTAAACCAGATTGAGTATCTGTGTGGCATCCTCAAATGAAAGGTGGAGGAGTGCAAGGTCTCTAACATCCACCAGCACCATGATATCGCCATGGAGGAGTGGAAGGGGACTCCAGTGGCAACCTGTGAAGCTCTGGTGAACTCCATGCCCAAGAGGGTTAAGGCAGTGCTAGAAAAGAATGTACTCACTTTTGTTAATGGTTGTATGTTGAGTTATTTTGAGGGGATGGCAAATTTACACTGTTGTACAAGCTGTACAATCACTACTTTACATTGTAGCAAAGTGTAATTTCTTCAGTGTTGTCACATGAAAAGATAGAATAAAATATTTACAAAAATGTGAGGGGTGTACTCACTTTTGTGAGATACTGTATATAATATACATGCATATGCCCACCAAAGTGTATGATTTTTACTTCGCTGCAATGGGCTCTAGCCCCAGATCTTTTGTAGACATAGCAATGCCCCTGGCTTTAAATAATAAGAAAATAGGTTTTAAAAAATATAAAAATGAAAGAACACTTTCATCATTTAAATGTTACAAAGAATATAACAGAATATGTAAAAAGGAAATCAAGGTCACAAAAATTCAAAACAACAGATTGCAAAAGAGATTGCAAAAGAGAATAAGACAAATCCAAAGAAATAATATGGTCAGGTCTGAGCAGTTAGGCCCTTTACAAGTAATCTAGGGTGGGTGACTGGGGACAAAGGGAAGGCAAGTTTATTAAATACCTTTTTTAGGGGAAGCTCAATAATGGGGAAGGTATTGACACAGCCCCAAATGATCCACTGTGGCTTAAAATGAATATGGTCAAGAAATATTTAGACATAATAAAGGTGAATAAAGCACTTGGACCAGATGGCATACACCAATGGACCCTAAAATAATTGAGCTCTGTCATTTCAAAGCCATTGTTTCTGATTTTTAGGGACTCTTTAATGACTGGCATAGTACCACTGGACTGGTGTAAGGCCAATGTGGATTCCATATTTAAAAAAGGATAAAAGTCTTTACCAAATAACTATGGACATTTTAGTTTAACTTCTATAGTTGGGAAGATACTAGAGAGTTTAATAAAACACCACATAGATTAGTTCTTGCTAGAAAAAAGTATTTTAAACAACAGACAGCATGAATTCATAAAGGACAGAAGTTGTCAAACAAATCTGAGTTCTTTTTATGAGGAAGTAAGCAAAACCTTAGACAAAGGAGTGGCTGTGGACGTGGTATGCTTAGATTTTGCAAATACAGCTAATGTGTACGGTAAAGTCTACAGCAGTGATAAGCAATTAACGGACCTCCAGCTGTTGCAAAACTACAAGTCCCATCATGCCTCTGCCTCTGGATGTCATGCTTGTGGCTGTCAGAGTCTTGCTATGCCACATGGGACTTGTAGTTCTGCAACAGCTGGAGGTCTGCTAATTGCATATCCTTGGTCTACAGGCTTGGAAAAATCTGTTTGTAAATGGGTAGAAAACTGGCTAAAAGACCGTATTCAGAGAGTAGGGGTTAATGATTCTTACTCTAAATAGTCTAAGGTTATTAATTGTGTACCCCAAGGTTCAGTGTTGGGACCCCTACTTTTTAATATATTTATAAATGATATAAGGCCTGGGATTAAAAGTACTATTTCTGTGTTTGCAGATAACACCAGCCTATGCAGTGGAATAATATCCTTACAGGATGTCTCCAACTTACAAACTGTCCTCAATGTACAGTTTAATTGGGCAACTATGTGGCAAATGAGGTTTAATGTTGATACATGTAAAGTTATGCACTTGGAGGCTAAAAAAGAAGCATGCATCTTACATACTATGATGAGAATAGCTAGGGCTGTCAATGGTGTCTGGGTGTCTGGATTCGGGTGTTCTGGTAGGTCCTAAGCTTAAAATGGTTGTATTCCCTAGAACAATAAAAAAAAAACACACCTGCAAGGCAAATGCACAGCATACTAGCTCATTATGAAGTACTTACCTCAGAACAAAGCCCGAGGAGGGAGCTGCCATCTTCCCTCCGTGGATCCCTCCGGGTACATGGCTCCGGCACTGTGAGTGGCCTGAGCCACGAGACGTCACTCCCGCGCATGCGCAGGAGCCGGTCTTTACGGTGGACTTTCCAGCAGGGTCCGGCGCTATGCTCCGGGCCATCACTGCGCATGCGCCTGCTGATGTCAGCGTCGCTTGCAGTGAGAATATCTCCTAAACCGTATAGGTTTAGGAGATATTATTTTTACCTACAGGTAAGTTTTATTATAGGCTTACCTGTAGGTAAAAATTACTTTTTAGTGATACAACCACTTTAATGATAGCATGCAATGCCAAGCTTCGGTTTCAAAAGAGAGGAAAATCATTTCTTGTATTAAAAGAGGCAGGGATTTTTTCTGGTGGAATGTGCCAGAATGGTGTTCCGGCACCTCCTCCAGAGACAGTGTGGGAGGCATTGGGAGCAAAACCTGCTGCCGCGCTGGAGTGATCATACGATGGAGCGGGCAAGCAAGAGATACATCTCAACTCCAGCTGCAGCCTGAGAGAGCAGAAGACTGGGTAATCTGCACTCTGCTCCACCTCCCCTGCAGACCGGAAGCTCGTTTTGGCCAATGAAGTCGCTGTCACTGTGTTTTAGAACTGCAGACCAGGTCAGCTGTGTGTTTTTAGCCTTTTTTTGGTAAATGGACTGGGCTTCCTCTGTACTAGATTGGGCCATCTCTTTACTGGACAGGGCCGTCTCTTTGCTGGACTGGGCCATCTCTTTGCTGGACTGGGCCGTCTATTTACTGGACTGGACTGTCTCTTTACTGGACTGGGCTGTCTCTTTACTGGACTGGGCTGTCTCTTTACTGGACTGGGCTGTCTGTCTGCTGGATATGGGCCTGTTTCTTTGCTGGATAGAAGGTTGTCTCTTGCTAGATATGGGGAATGTCTCTTGCTAGATATGGGCCTGTCTCTTTGGTGGATATGGGGATGTCTCTAGCTGGATATGGGCTTGTCTCTTTGCTGGTCATGAGCCTGTCTCTTTGCTGGACATGGGCCTGTCTCTTTGCTGGATATGGGGATGTCTCTTTGCTGGATATGGGGATGTCTCTTTGCTGGATATGGGGATGTCTCTTTGTTGGATATGGGGATATCTCTTGCTGGATTTGGGGATACCTCTTGCTGGATTTGGGAATGTCTCTTGCTGGATTTGGGGCTGTCTCTTTGCTAGATATGGAGCTGTCTCTTTGCTGAATATGGGACAGTCTCTTTGCTTGTTATGGGGCTGTCTCTTTGCTGGATCTGGGCCTATTGAAATCGTCTATAAGTGCCTCAGAGCTTACTTTGGTAAGTGCTGGATATTTCTAATGTTTTGTGCATTTTACTACATTGCTTTTTATTAACAAATTCAATACAAATTACTTGTATAGCCCCCTAAATTATACAGTAAAACTTGGACTGCGAGTATAATTCCTTCCGGAAACATGCTTGTAATGCAAAGCACTTGTATATCAAAGCAAATTTCCCCATAAGAAATAATGGAAACTCAGATGATTTGTTCCACAATCATTTATTCATAAGTCTTTCAGTTTATAGACTATACTGTATATATAAAGATAATAGCAATGTGACAGGTTGTGTAAGCCAGGGGCGTTGCCAGGTGGGAAAAAGACCAGGGGCTCTAGCCCAAAGAAATGTGGCGTGCAGAAAATGGGTGTGGTCTAAACTAAATAGGGGTTGTGGCTTGAATGGGCGTGGCTTTGGGGTGTGTGGCTCACATCTGAGATGAATGAGGGATGGAGGAAGGAAGAAAGAGAGATAGGGAAGGAAAGAGAAGAGAAGGAAGGAAGGAAAGAGGGATGAAGTGACAGCAGGCCCAGATCCTACTCCACAATAACAGTATGTGTATTCCAGAAAGTTTAACAATCAGCAGATAAAGATACTCCAAACACCTGGTGTTGGCGCTTCAATCATCCCTGCACTATGGTTGTTATGGTGTCAGGATGATTGAAGCGCATTATTTCCTTTTATTACATTGTAATATAAAATGAAATAGTTCAAATCACCATAATGTAGAATCAGTGGGAGCCCTGAGTGTGTTATTTGCCACTGTTGCCCGCTACCAGATGCCATCAGGTGTCCCCAGCAGAGTCTCTCCTTCCATCACAGGTGCCCCCAGCGGAGTCCCTCCTTCCATCACAGGTACCCCCAGCGGAGTCCCTCCTTACACAGGTGTCCCCCAGTGGAGTGTCCCTCCCGGAGAGAGGTGATGTGGGGGGGCAGTGAAAGATGCTCCCCGCCACACCACTGACCAGTGGCAGCTGGTGAAGTTTTAGGGTGGGGGGGGCGCCAGGCCCCGTCCTTCCGTTTTGACCCCTTCAACTTCTAATAAGCCCCAACCCTTATAGAATCCACCCACTCCGTTCCCTGTATTCCACATATTGTGTCAGGAGTATACAGCTCAGCATCACAAGTGGGGTATATTTCAGGCAGTATCACAGTATGCAGCCAGTAACACAGTATGCAGCCAGACTGAGCCAGTATCACAGTATGCAGCCAGACTGAGCCAGTATCGCAGTATGCAGCCAGACTGAGCCAGTATCCCAGTATGCAGTCAGACTAAGCCAGTATCACCATATGCAGACTGCTGACATGGTACAAGGGATAGCCTGAGACTGCTGACATGGTACAAGGAATGGTCAGAGACTGCTGACATGGTGCAAGGAATGGACAGAGACTGCTGACATGGTGAAGGTATGGTCAGAGACTGCAGACATGGAACAAGGGATGGTCAGAAACTTCTGACATGGTACGAGGTATGGTCAGAGACTGCAGACATGGAACAAGGGATGGTCAGAGACCGCTGACATGGAACAAGGGATGATCAGAGACCACTAACATGGAACAAGGGATGGTCAGAGACCGCTGACATGGAATAAGGGATGGTCAGACCGCTGACATGGAACAAGGGATGGTCAGAGACCCCTGACACGGTACAAGGGATGGTCAGAGACTGCTGACATGGAACAAGGGATGGTCAGAGACCACTGACGTGGAACAAGGGATGGTCAGAGACAGCTGACATGGAATAAGGGAGGGTCAGACCGCTGACATGGAACTATGGATGGTAAGAGACCGCTGACATTGAACAAGGGATGGTCAGAGACCGCTGACATAGAAACATAGAAAAGTGACGGCAGAAAAAGACTGAGTAGTCCATCTAGTCTGGAACAAGGGATTGTCAGCGGCCGCTGACATGGAACAAGGGATGGTCAGAGTCCGTTGACATGGAACAAGGGATGGTCAGAGACTGTTGACATGGAACAAGGGATGGTCAGAGACTGCTGACATGGTACAAGGGATGGTCAGAGACCGCTGACATGGTAGAAGGGATGGTCAGAGACCACTGACATGGTAGAAGGGATGATCAGACTGCTGACATGAAGGGGATGGTCAGAGACTGCTGACATGGAACAAGGGATGGTCAGAGACTACTGACATGGAACAAGGGATGGTCAGAGACCGCTGACATGGAACAAGGGATGGAGAGAGAACCGTTAACATGGAACAAGGGATGGTCAGAGACCGCTAACATGGAACAAGGGATGGTCAGAGACCGCTGACATGGTAGAAGGGATGGTCAGAGACTGCTGACATGGTACAAGGGATGGTCAGAGACTGCTGACATGGAACAAGGGATGGTCAGAGACTGCTGACATGGTACAAGGGATGGTCAGAGACTGCTGACATGGTACAAGGGATGGTCAGAGACCGCTGGAATGGTACAAGGGATGGTCATAGACTGCTGATATGGTACAAGGGATGGTCAGAGACTGCTGACATGGAACAAGGGATGGTCAGAGAACGCTGACATGGAACAAGGGACAGTCAGAGGCAGCTGACATGGAACAAGGGATGGTCAGAGACCGCTGACATGCTCAGGGCTGAGGGCGTGACATTCGGGGCTGAAGCCCTGATAGCCACCCCCTGGCGGCGCCCCTGGTGTAAGCATAAAATATCCATACACAAATGGCAGCCTTCACAAGGGGATTAGGAGCAAAATGCAGCAGAAGCTACAGAGTGTAAAAGAGAAGACAGGCGCCTCTAAGTGAAGCAATATGGTTACATTCAATGAAGGTACAACCTTTAGCAACTCACATGGTTGATGATTAAAAGAGGCAAATCTAAGTAGGCAGGCATCCGGGTAAAGCTGTCCACATAGACCATCCTCCACACCGCTGGCTCTCTCCGCTGTCAGTCTGCAATCGTGACCGAGAAGACTATCCTGCAGTAGAGCGATCTGAAAGCAAGGCTTAAAGCGCTCATGGGAGTGCAGCATGGAAGGGATAACTTTGATGGTGGTGCAGAGGTTGGTGTATGTGTTTAGCTTTACCCTGGAAGCCTGCATACTTAGATGTGTCTATTTTAATCATCAACCATGTGAGTTGCTAAATGTTGTACCTTCATTAACCTCCCTGGTGGTATTCATGAGTGTGGCTCGGGTGAATTTTCTGTACCAAGAGCGGTAACCCAGAGCCACACTCGGGATTGCATCACTGGATCCACGGCTGGGTTACTTACCTTGTCCCCTGGATCCAGCGATGTCCCCCCACCGTGTCTGTGGGCTGTGTCTTCCGCCCGATGCCTCTGTGTGCCAGGCTCCGTTCCCTGCGTGCGTTGCGTCACACAGGGGCGGAGACCAGCAGCACATTCAAAAAGTCAAACACACAGTAAACATACAGAACACTGTAATCTGTAAGATTACATTACTGTTTGAAATAATTTCACATCCCCTTTGTCCCTAGTGCTTTGTCCAGTTCCCTGCATGCATTTTTATATTATATATGCCATTCTTTCTGCCTGAAAACTTGAGGATGTCCATAGCAACTAAAAAGTGTCCCTTTACGTCAAAAGTGGTTTTCAATCAGCTAGAAAACAGTGATAGTAAATAAGAATCATTTGCAGAATTGAGTGATACTGATTTTTGGGGAAATTTATCATAAGACACTGAAAGTGACGACAGCGACAATTCTGCAAATGAGCAAATTTCAGTGTTTTTTATTTAATTACATTATTGAATACATTTTATTACTATTATGTTATTATTTTTGATAATTATTTATAGTTATGTATTATATTATAATTTATGATTTCTTGTTTCAAACTTTATCATACCCGGGTTGTCTACTAGGCTCTTGTTTGGACAGATTTAAGTGAGTTATTTCTAAGAATTACAGGCCTACAATATAAAACGCCAAATTTCCATGCAAAATAATGGTACCGCTTTCAGCACCAAAAATCTGAAATAATCATGCCGCCAGGGAGGTTAATTGTAACCATATTTCTACACTTCTCTCTTGAGAAGAATAGATTAAGGGGGGGATCAACATGTATAAATACATAAGTGGTCCATACAGTGAACTTGTGTTGAGTAGTGTTGAGCCAACCCGGACTGTAACGTTCGGGTCCGTACCAAACTTTTGGGTGTCCGTGGCACGGACCCGGACATTTCAAAAATCGTTCGGGTTCGGTCCGGGGTTCTGCTATTTTACTCCCCTGTGGGTTTTCAAACCATGCCTGGGCTTGCAATGTCAGGCCCAACCGAGTTGTGATGAGTTGTGTTCAAGTGACATACCTGGTGAATACATAAATATGTACAACTAGGGGGGGAATTAGATAAGAAGAGTTCTCTCTTCACATCTTTATACCAATGTTAATTGGAGGGACCGCCGTACTAATAAAGTCTAAAAACCACGACTTTCGCCATGGTAATAAAACGTACCTTTAAACCGCAAAATATAACATCCGGACATTAAGAATCTTTATTGAGTGAATTTAGACAGGTTTGTTCTCGGATCATCTGTTGGGCCCATACTATTTCAAACTTTGTTCTT
>BLSH010388277.1:379992-395427 GCA_018402905.1 Glandirana rugosa | reverse complement strand
CCCACAAGACTTGTCTGTACCTTGTGCAGAATAAACATTTAGACCGGACTCACACAGCCATTCATATACTTCTTTTTTTGAATAGGCCTCAATACAAAAAAAAACCATGTTGGCTACCTCCTCCTACTCCTCTACCACCGCCACTTCCACCTACACTGCCACGGTCACGGCCTAGTCAACCTCTAGGCTCCTACTCCACATCCACCCCCCTTCCCGTTTTTTTACTTGATTTTAATTTATTTTCCCTATCCCTATTTATTTGTAGGGCACTTGCCCTAGTTTGAAGATGATTTTAGAACAGTTATATGGCTTCTACCATTAATTAATACTTTTCAGACACAGTTTGAAGATGATCCACATTCACCTCCATTTTTGCTTTTTTTATGTTTTTATTTTTTTAAAAATATTTAAAGTTATTTCCGTCCCCATTTTTTGGTAGGGCACTTGCCCATTTTACTTCCTTTTGCAGCCCTCTAGGGCTTTCCAGGACTTTGTTACAGCCATTTTTGTGCCTAAAAGTTCGGGTCCCCATTGATTTCAATGGGGTTCGTTGTCCGTGCACTCGTTCGGGTTCCGTCCGGACCCGGACTTTGTCCCGAAGTTTGGACGGACCAGCAGAACCCGAACTTCCAGAGGTTCGCTCAACTCTAGTGTTGAGTTATTCCCTTTAAGGTCATCACAGAGGACAAGGGGGCACTCTTTACGTCTGGAGGAAAAGAGATTTAATCTCCACATACGGAAAGGCTTCCTCACAGTAAAGGCTGAGAAAATGTGGAATAGACTCCCTAAAGAGCTGGTTCTGGCTAGCTCAGTAGATTGTGTTTTAAAAAAAGGCCTGGATTGTTTCTTAGATACACATAATATAACTGGATATTACTATTTATAGGTAAAGTTGATCCAGGGAATATCCAATTGCCTCTTGGGGGATCAAGAAGATTTTTTTCCCCCTCTGAAATTGAATCATGCTTTATTGTTTTTTTTTTTTTTTTGCCATATTTCTGCATCAACTGTGGGTATAGGAAAGTGTATATAGGATTTTATATAAAAAAAAAAAAATAAATAAAAAAAATGTCCCTTTTATTGGCTGAACTAAATGGACTTGTATCTTTTTTCAAACAGACTAACTATGTAACTATATATGGTTTTATGTGGCTTATATAATTTAATGCGTGGATAATAGTGAGAGCAGCTGTTAACATTTGATTTTATATTGTAGCACTATTTAGCACAGTATTTTCTTTACTAGGGTTGCCACCTGTTCAGGATTTACCCAGACAGTCTGGGTTTTGAATCGTGTGTCCGATTTTCAGTCCATCTGAAATGCAGACACATTATGGACCCGGACTGTGGCTCCCAAAGCATACTTGCTTACTGTATTGTAATCGCTTTTTCCTGGGATATAATCCAGAAAGTATGTGTATGTGTAAGCATGTGTAAGGATCACTAAACCGCTGCACCTGTGTTGGCTCAGCGGTACTGACAACCTCTCCCTACAGCGCGCAGTGTCATCTTCGTATGTTGTACAGCTTGGGGGCGGAGTGCGGCGGGGCTGGGGAGCTGGGTGGAGCAGCTCTCTCAGAAAGGCACATAGAAGGAGCAGTGCTGCTCCGATTAGCTGTTCCTGCTATCCACAGGCGTAAGTACATCTTGTCAATGAGTGGGATGGTGGATTGCACTATATTTACTCAGGGCAAGTCCCTCATCAAGTGGATGGAGTTAAAAGTTAATGGCACCACCACGCATTTTCTTAAAGCAGTGTGTTTTTTATGCGGGTGTGGGAACGGGTGCCTGTCCTAGTGTCCCTTTAACCTTTGTATGCTTGTCTGCCAAGTTATGTGACCACAGTTATTGACTGTTGCAATGGTCACATGATCAGGAGCCGATTCTACTGGTTCCTGATCATTAGTGCAGACAGAGAGCTGTCTTTAACATCTCGGCCCCTGTGCTGGGAGCACGCAGTGAGTGCGCTCTAAGCACGGAGACCTTTGCCGCCCATAGATGTATATGTGCGGCATGTGAGGGATAAAACCCAGCCTCCTAGTCACTGCACATATGCGTTATGTGGACGGCAAGAGGTTAAGTTAGCTTTGTAATGTTCCATTCCTATCTTACCACTCTGTTAAATTTCTCTGTGCATACTTGCCAACGGTTCCAGATTTACTGGAACAGGCCTACGTTTTAGTTGTCTGTCCTGTGATGCCTGTGTCCAAGGAATCAAAGTGTAAGGCATCTCCCATTTGTGTTCTGAATGGACATTAAATACAGCTGGATAGCTGTGCATTACACACCAGACTTCTAAACTCTGTGCGGTACATATTCTTGACCTTTGCACTCTTGCATTACACTCGACCCCTTACACTCTGCATATTACAGACTCCTGCTCTATACATACTATATTGTATATTATATACTTCTCACCAAAGTGTTTATTGTCTTAACAGCTGCTGGTTGCCTAGCAGTCCATTACTATCTTAATGAAGGTCTGCTTTAAGGTAGGCTCAGATAAAAATGTTCTGACTATTTTCAGTGTACAGAAAATTGAATGTAATGGAAGAGTTTATTTTATTTTTTTATGATTGTGCTGAGGTTTATGCATGTCTGTGAGACTATTACTTTTAGTACAGCAATCAAAGCTATGAGCTATGAGGAGGTAAGCTGCCATCTAGATCTATGAGGAGGTAAGCTGCCATCTAGATCTATGAGGAGGTAAGCTGCCATCTAGATAAAGGAAGGCCTGTAGATGTGGTGTACCTGGATTTTGCAAAAGCATTTGGTACAGTTCCACATAAACGTTTACTGCACAAACTAAGATCCCTCAACATGGATCAAAGGGTGAGCACCTGGATTGAAAACTGGCTACAGGGGCGAGTCCAGAGGGTGGTGATAAATGGGGAATACTCAGAATAGTCTGGTGTAGAAAGTGGGGTTCCCCAAGGCTCTGTCCTAGGAGCGATCGTATTCAATTTATTCATAAACTATTTGGAGGACAGGGTGACCAGCTCAATCTCAATATTTGCAGATGATACCAAGCTAAGCAGGGTAATTGATTCTCCACAGGATGTGGAAGCCCTTCAAGAAGATATGAATAAATTAATGGGGTGGGCAGACAAGTGGCAAATGAGAGTTAACGTAGAAAAATATAAGATAATGCATTTGGGTACCAAAAACATAAGCGCAAACTACTCACTAGGGGGAGAGCCTCTGGGGGAATCTAGGATGGAAAAAGACCTAGGGGCCCTAGTAGAGAACAGGATCAGCAGTGGCATGCAATGCCAAGCTGCTGCAAGCAAAGCTAGCAAAGTACTGGCATGCATCAAGAAAGGGATCAACATGCCCCCACATACAGGTGTACTGGCGGGAAATAGCAGGGTGTATAGAGTCGCTCACAACTATAAAGATTCCCCTCACGGTAGAGGTTTGCCTGTTACACTTGGTGGATAACCTTGCTACTACAAGGGCCATTAGAACACTTTTAATGCTGTTGCTTTACTATGCCAAGAAGCGTATTGTCATGGCATGGAAGAGTGATCGATCCCTTACACTGTCCTCTTGGAAGGCATTGGTGAACAAAGTGATTCCGCTATATAAGGCAACTTATCTGGCAAGAGGGGCTTTGACGAAATTTGAGAAAGTCTGGGGCGGGTGGTTAGCATCCATGGACACGGTGTCTGATCTTTGAAGGGAAGGAATACTGATGGTTTGACTAAATGTGGGGTATGTGTTTGTTGGGGGTGGGGCGGGCCTGTGTACACGGGTTATGTAGTACCACCAAACTGTATATGATGTGGAGTAAGAGACAACATGGACAATCTGTTAAAAACGGCAGCAAATTGTTATGTTACCCAAATTGGGGAATCCGCAATTGCGGGCTGTTTGTATGTATTCCAACTGTAAAATTAATAAAAATTACTTTACAAAAAAAAAAAGAAAGGGATCAACGCCAAGGATAAATCAATAATTGTCCCACTATACAAGTCTCTGGTGAGGCCACACCTGGAATATGCCATCCAATTCTGGGCACCATTCCTCAGAAAGGATGTCCTGGTATTGGAAAGGGTTCAGAGAAGGGCAACAAAGCTAATTAAGGGATTGGAGGACCTTAGTTATGAGGAAAGATTACAAGCACTGAACTTATTCTCTCTGGAGAAGAGACGCTTGAGAGGGGATATGATTTCAATTTACAAATACTGTACTGGTAACCCCACAATAGGGACGAAACTATTCAGCGCAAGGGAATATACAAAGACACGCGGCCATTCACTAAAAATAGAAGAAAAGCGTTTAAACCTTATAATGCGTAGAGGTTTCTTTACAGTAAGAGCAGGGAGGATGTGGAATTCTCTTCCACAAGCAGTAGTTTCTGCTGGGAGTATAGATCATTTCAAAAAACTATTAGATGCACACCTAAGGGACCACAACATTGAGGGATTTAAAATGTAATACTGACATAAAAACGCACACATAGGCTGGACTTGATGGACTTGTGTATTTTTTCGGCCTCACTGACTATGTAACTATGTAAAAGCATATTTTATGGGTACAAGAATGCTCCCTCCTACTGTTAACACAATTTGGCCACACCTACTGTTTGCCGTGGCACACATAGTGCACCGCAGTACTGCTCTCTTTGAGGCACCCAAAGGTGTCCCAGGTCTTTTGCAACCCTATAGTGTATGCTGCCAAAAAAATTTGCCATGTGCTGCTAAAGTGTTCGGGTTTGGATTGAAGAAATAGTGGTGACCCTACTCTTCCCCATATTCTTTATTTCAGACTCTGCTACCTCTCTATGAAGGGCTGGAATAATCTGGCCCTATAGATGTAGGAGACTGTCTTACCGAAGCCACATAACATAGTGTAGAGTAGTATTCCGTTGCTCCCCCACTACATGTACTTTTTGTTTTGGATTGGAAGAGAAAATGACAGAAAGACAGATTTCTGGTATCATCACTCACCTTTTCGTTATATTCTTTCTCTGGTATATTTTGCACATGCTCAATAGCCCTTTTCATCAGATCCTCCAAAGATTCATTGGTCCTCTCTCTTCGGCTCTCCTTTCCTCCAGATTTGGCAAGAAATGAATAACAACTGTCCTCAGCCCGAGCTCTTCCTCTAGCCTAAAAAAAAAAAAAAGGCACAGTAGTATTATACCCAGAATGCATCATTTGCAGCACCTCCATTTTCTAACTGCAATGTTTCTGTTGACTATTAAATAAAAAATATGAATCTTCTGTTTCAGTGTTCCCATTCTGCGTGGGCCATTTCAGACTGAGCACATGTTGTAAAAATGCCTAATCGTGGGTTACTTTCTTTGTAAAGGCTTACCAAATACTCCATAGATCCAGTCAAATAGGTAATTAGAGTTATATGAAAATCTAAATTTTTCTGTAATAGCTGACCCTGCCTCTACCCACCTGCTGATCCCCATAATTGTGTTTTAATGGCATGGGGGCCTCAGTTGCCAGTAGGGATACTTGTAGAAGTAGAAAAGGAAGGAGCACCCAATCTCCAATGAAATGCACGTCAAGAGGTCAATTTAATATGGTTTATTAAAAGTAGCAACAAATGGTCAAGCCTGGCTTGAGATCGTATATTAAAATTAGCAACAAATGGTCAAGCTGCCAGGGCTGGGCTCAGCTCTCCCTTCTCAGAGCAAGCTGCTCAGCTAAGGGTTAATTGCCAGTTTCAGCTTCCACTCACCTGATAACCATATCCTGCCTCGTTAAGCCAGCTCTGCTGGTATATAAACTGCCTGGATCAGATCGCAGATGCCTTCACCTTGGTCAACATCTCTGGAGAAATCTGCTGTTTTGAAAGACTTTGCCTGTTTGACGTTCCCTTCTGGTTCCTGGATTCAAGGCCCTGCTCGGCTGACTCTCCTCCTGGCTCCTGACACTGCATGCTGTTTGTTTGACTTCGCTGATCTCTGGACTCCTGTTTCACGGACTTGCTCTGACTATCTGCTCTGCTTATCAAACCCTGGCTATGTTTTGACCATGTTTACTCTATTTATGTAATTTTACCATTTTATTAAAAAGTGTGATTTTACTGCACTTCTGTCTTGGCCTGATTCATGGTTTCTGATAGTAGACGAAGGCCATGAATTCAGAAGATGCATCCTTGTGGCTACTTTTCCAAGAAGTTGTCTCCTGCAGAATGCAATTTCGAGATTGGGGACAGAGAGTTGTTAGTGATCATTTTAGCCCTTAAACAATGGAGGCATCTCCTCGAGGGTACCACTGTTTCGGTTCTCATTTTGACTGACCACAAGAATCTCACATTCTTGTCTGAGGCCAAATGCCTCCCCCCTAGGAGGGCGCGATGGGCTCTGTTCTTGTCAAGCTTCAATTACATAGTCTCATTCTTACCCGTTACTAAGAATGTAAGGGCCGATGCATTGTCCAACAGTTTTCCTCAGCTTCAAAGATGGAGTCGGTTCCTGTTCCTCTGATACCTCCTGATCGTATTCTGGCTTTGATTCGTACAAGTCTCACTTCACCACTAGGAGTCTGGAGTCAATGAGAATAGCAAATGTGATCAACCTCTCCAGCTCAGTAGGAATGTCTCGGGCTGCTATCTCATCTTTGGTGTTATCTGAGAGACCATGAGAAAAAGCAGCCACAAGAGCCTTATTGTTCCATGCAACCCCTGCTGCCAGAGTAAAGAATTCAATGGCATAATCAGCAACTGTTCTTGCACCCTGCTTGATGGACATGAGGCTTTTGGCAGTGGTAGTGGAGCGTGCGGGGATGTCAAATACCATTTTAAAGGATTGCACCTCCCATAGAGGGTTTGCCCAGGCCAAGGCCCTGTCAGAAAGCAAAGAGATCACTAAGCCTACTTTGCTTCTTTCTGTGGGGAACGCCTTGGGCAGCCTCTCAAAGTATATGCCAACCTGGTTGAGAATCCCTCTGCAATGAACTGGATCGCCCCCAAATTACTGGGGAAGCCGAGAGGAACCAGACATACCCCTTATAGAGGTAATATTTGAGGCGGGGGTACTGTCAGGGCTGGGCTCCCTTCTCAGAGCAAGCTGCTCAGCTGAGGGTTAATTGCCAATTTCAGCTTCCACTCTGTCTCACCTGATGACCATATCCTGCCTTGTTAAGCCAGCTCTGCTGCTATATAAACTGCCTGGATCAGATCGCAGATGCCTTCGCCTTGGTCAACATCTCTGGAGAAATCTCTGCTGTGTTTTCCTGTGAAAGACTTTGCCTGTTTGATGTTTCCTTCTGGTTCCTGGATTCAAAACCCTGCTCGGCTGACTCTCCTCTTGGCTCCTGACCCTGCAATGCCGTTTGTTTAAACTCGCTGATCTCTGGACTCTTGTTTCATTGGCTTGCTCTTACTATTCACTCTGATTAACAAACCCTAGCTATGTTTTGACCATATTTACTGTGTTTATGTAATTTTACCTTTTTATTAAAAAGTGTGATTTTAGTGCACTTCTGTCTTGGTCTGGTTCATGGTTCCTGACAGTGGGGAATTATGGTTTCCAACCAGCCATGTTGCCTGACTCATTTGTTCCTCAAAGGATTCCTGCATTGGAGGAGCATCTCTGTGGTCTTTGTTCCACTTGGATACAGGTCCAGGAGTCTTTTTGACATGCCAATGATAGGTACAGACGCCATGCTGACCACAGACGCCTACCTGCGCCTTCTTACCAAGTTGATGAGTGGGTCTGGCTGTCTTCTTGCAACATCCGACACTGAAGCTGGCACCACGGTTTATTGGGCCTTTTTGTAGTCTCCGCAAGATCAACCCAGTGGCTTACGCTTTAGACTTGCCTTCTAGTATGCAAATTTCGAATGTATTCCATGTCTCCTAGTTAAAACCTTTGGTATGCAACCGCTTCACCACCTCAGTACTACGTCTTCATCCTGTTCAGATTGAGAACCAAGAGGAGTATGAAATACAGACCATCATTGACTCCCGTAGGTTCCGTGGGCGCATATGGTACCTGGTTCATTAGAAAGGGTACAGTCCGAAGGAGCGTTCTTGGGTCTCATCCTCGAACGTACATGCTCCTGTCCTCCTCCGTGCTTTCCATAGACGTTTTCCCCTCAAACCTGGTGGCCCCCCAAAGGGGGGGGTCATTGAGGAAGGGGTACTGTCAGGGCTGGGCTCAGCTCTCCCTTCTCAGAGCAAGCTGCTCAGCTGAGGGTTAATTGCCAATTTCAGCTTCCACTCTGTCTCACCTGATGACCATACCCTGCCTCGTTAAGCCAGCTCTGCTGCTATATAAACTGCCTGGATCGGATCGCATATGCCTTCGCTTTGGTCAACATCTCTCGAGTAATCTCTGCTGTGTTTTCCTGTGAAAGACTTTGCCTGTTTGACGTTCCCTTCTGGTTCCCTGCTTGGCTGACTCTCCTCCTGGCTCCTGACCCTGCATGCCGTTTGTTAAACCTCACTAAGCTCTGGACTCCTGTTTCACTGGTTAGCTCTGACTATCCGCACTGATTACCAAACCCTGGCTATGTTTTCACCACGTTTTCTCTGTTTATGTCATTTTACCTTTTTAATGAAAAGTGTGATTTTACTGCACGTATGTCGTGGTCTGATTCATGGTTCCTGACACAAGCCTGGCTTGACCATATGTTTCTACTTTTAATAAATGATCTTAAATTGGCCCCTCAACTTGCATTTCATTGGAGGTTGGGCGCATTTCATGTGGAAATGACCTCAAGGCCATACCCAAAGGCAGCAGCCCAGGCCTCCAATAAAGGGCTTACCACCTCCGTCTGGTGTAGTTGGGCAGAAAGCATCAGAAGAGAACTTTTCCTATCTGTGCCCAACATCACTCAGCCATAGACCCACAACTGATTGAGTCAGTCCAGCGCAATCTTCAAACCTACCAAAGTAGGGATACTTGGGAATAGGAGAGGGTGGGGCCAAGGTCTAGTTTTACCTGTATTTTTGCATCTACTGATCATTTTGACGTGCATTTTCAATTAAAGAAGGCATATAACAGTTGGTTGTTGTCAAATATGCCCCTTCATTTCTAAGTAGTGTGATTGGACAGGTCTTGAATAATCTAACACACTGGATTTCACCTAACACTAACTTTCCACATAAAGTAACTCTGTTCATTCATAAAAACTAGAATTTTGACTTGGGTACTATTCTACTAAAATTATTTTAGCCAGTCACAACATCCACCACAATCCCTTCTCAATTATACAGCACATATCAACTCAACATGTCATTGCTCAACCTTCTACAACCACACGTCTGTTAAACATGAAAAACCACTTTCATTAATTTATCACAATGATCCTTTCATTAGAACAATGAGGAGAAAAGAAACAGATACTGTATGTATCATTGTCATTGTTTGACTCCTAGGGCCATTGCTACCTTTGCTTTAATGTATAGATGAGAATAAAATAATTAAACCCCTTTCACATGGGACAAATTATGTTCTGATTAGCAAGGGATCAGCTCACAGACCCCCTGCTGATCGGAGCAGAGCAGGCCAATGATACTTCTGCATCCACTAAATTTTTGCAAAGAGGATATGGACAGAACCCCTCTGCTCTATAGGTGGCTGGGACTGACTCCACTGTCCATTTGCACCTGATTACCAATCTGCCTAAATAGAAGAGGACTTTTTTTTTTAGTGGACCGGATCCCGTAGGTAGGTGGGTGTAAATGTACAAATAAACTAGACCGAAAAAATGTTCCCAGGATTCCCCAAGTGAAATAGCGGTGCCTAACCAAAGTTATGGTGGGTGTCACCAAAAATAACTAACTCAACCAAGAAAAATTAATTTGGAAAATTAAACCAACTTTTGTTATCAATACATCAATTATGTAAGGCCAGTCCTGATAGCTTATCTATAGATGGCACTGTGCTTGAGCTTCAGTCTAAATTGAAAAATGTAGGGGTGATTGATATTTGATGATAATTTAAGTTTTGATCCACATATACAAAATGTTGTCAGAACATCTTTTTTACACTTGAGAAACATTGCTCAGCTGCGTCCTATGGTACCATACACTGTAGCTGAAAAGCTGATCCATATATTTGTGTTCTCCAGACTCGACTATTGCAATGCTCTATTCACTGGTGTATCTAAATCCACTATTACTCTAAAGACCTGTTGGCCACTGGAGACCCAGGGATCACAATGCAAAACCAGGTATGATCACCTATACACTTAACTCCCCATAAACAGATAAGGCAACCTGATTGTCCACAATGTATCTCAGGCCACTTTAAATTGCCTAGAATGGAAACAGTCAATATAATACTTGCAGTCTACGCAAACCCATTTTGCATGCATGCAAAGAGTGATCATGACATATGCTGATTATGATACACTGCATGGAATGAGGCAGTCCTTATGGTAATTGCAGTCTGATCAAACCCAGCTGAGTGCATGCATGCAAAGAGTATACATATCATAATGCGTGTGAATGGTGTCCCCCAAATCACTGTTGACAAACCACTTATTCTCACGTGATAAGAGACTCACCGTCAGGGCCACTAAAAAGGGGGTGCCTCCGGTCCCTCTGTACAGGACCCTGGCCCCATCAGTTCAACAGAGGTGCCTAGGCAGATGACAAGAAGAAGGAGGGGTGGCGGGGGTGCATTTATTGGAACTGAAGATGTAGCTCTCCCCTAAAGCAGCTGAAATCCGGCTTCTCCTCTCTTCCGCCAGCTCTCAGCTGCTGCAGTGGTGAGCTACTGGGGATCAGTTCCAGTAAATGCTGCTGCCCCTCCTGCCCAGGTTCCCCTGCCTTTTGCTGCCCAGGCCCCCTGTGTGCTCCGCTGGTCCCCCAAGCTTCTCCTCCTCTCCCTCCCACCGGCTGCATTTGGGGATCATTTCAGAGTGGAGAGCTGGGGAAGGGGGCCTGTAAATATGTCATGTTTACCGTTAAATATTTCATGTTTACTGGCCCCTTCCTTTTCTGAATGAACATAGTGAGTGATCAGTAGATATCACTCACAGTGTTCATTCATTACTGAAGCATAGTAAACTGTGTTGCTTCGGTTTGTGAATGAACAGGAAGCTCTGTGCAAAGCTATTTCTGTTCATTCATTCTGTGCAGCTGAGGCTGAAGTGTGACATCAGGGGTCTGTTTAAATCCCTGATATTTTACCAAAACTCCCCCCAACAGGGCTATTAACCAAAAAATAGTAAAAAAAAAAAATGGAAAAAATATCAAAACTAAAAAATACATAATTAACCAATTCCATAGTAAAATGACACTGGCAAAACACTCTCCCATCCCATCCACACAGCCCATCCCCGATCGCGGTAAGGAGTCCAATCACAGCAGGTCACAGATTGTAAACAAACCACGGTAACGAGGAGATTGCGGTAACAGCTCGTTACCGCTTACAGTGTACACCAATCACTCTGATTTTCCCCCCAGTAATAAAGAGTACCTGTTACCAGCCCATCAAAGGACCTGTCACAAGCCCATCAAAGTACCTGTCATCAGCCCATCAGAGTACCCGAATACCTATCACCAGCCCATCAGAGTACCCGAGTACCTGTCATCTGCCCATCAGAGTACCCGAGTACCTGTCACCAGCCCATCAGAGTACCAGAGTACCTGTCACCAGCCCATCAGAGTACCCGAGTACCTGTCACCAGCTCATCTGAGTACCCGAGTACCTGTCACCAGCCCATCTGAGTACCCGAGTACCTGTCACCAGCCCATCTGAGTACCCGAGTACCTGTCACCAGCCCATCAGAGTACCTGTCACCAGCCCATCAGAGTACCCAAGTACCTGTCACCAGCACATCTGAGTACCTGTCAACAGCCCATTAGATTACCCGAGTACCCATCAGAGTACCCGAGTACCTGTCACCAGCCCATCTGAGTACTCGAGTACCTGTCACCAGCCCATTAGAGTAGCCGAGTACCTGTCACAACCCCTCAAATTACCCGAGTACCTGTCACCAGCACCATCAGAGTGCCTGTCCCTAGGCCATCAGAGTACCTGTCACCAGCCCATCAGAGTACCCGAGTACCTGTCAACAGCCCATCAGAGTATCCGAGTACCTGTCAACAGCCCGTCAGAGTACCCAAGTACCTGTCACCAGCCCATCAGAGTACTTGAGTACCTGTCACCAGCCCATCAGAGTACCCGAGTACATGTCACAACCCCTCAGATTACCCGAGTACCTGTCACCAGCCCACCAGAGTACCTGAGTAACTGTCACCAGCCCATCAGAGTACCCGAGTACCTGTCACCACCCCATCAGATTACCCAAGTACCTGTCTCCAGCCCATCAGAGTACCCGAGTACCTATCTGCAGCCCATCAGAGTACCCGAGTACCTGTCACCAGCCCATGCCTCATAAAATATACATTGGGGTGTTTGCTTTCCAAAATGGGGTAATTTTGTGGGTAATTCCACTGTCCTGGTGCTCCAGGACCTTCAAAGGTGTGATAGGTAGGAATGAGATTAGATGTGTAATTTATGTTCCTAGAACGCCTGAAGGTACCTAATGGTACTCTTCTATGTGTCCAGGTTGTGTAAAAGTCTCACACATGTGGTATCACCATAATCAGGAGGAGTAGCAGAATGTATTTTGGGGGGTAATTTTTGCTATGTACATGCTAGGTGTTAGAAAAATCTTATAAATTGGCAACTTTGTGTAAAAAAATATGTTTTCATTTTCTTCCCATGTTTTCCGAAGACTTGGGGAAAAAAATGAACCATTGAAAAGACCCATAATGCCTCATAGAATATACGTTGGGGTGTTTGCTTTCCAAAATGGGGTCATTTTGTGGGTAATTCCATTGTCCTGGTGCTCCAGGACCTTCAAAAGTGTAATAGTTTGTGAGGAAGTTAGATGTGTAATTTATGCTCCTATAACGCCTGACGGTGCTCCCTGCATGTTGGACCTCTCTGTGGTTAGGCTGTGTAAAAGTGTGGTATTGCCATACTCGGGAGGAGTAGCAGAATGTATTTTGGGGTGTAATTGGAAGTATGCATATGCTGTGTGTGAGAAATAACTTGTTGTTATGACAATTTTGTGTAAAAAAATAATAATTTCTTAATTTTCCCAAGAATTATGGGAAAAAATTACAACTTCAAAAAACCCACCACGGCTCTTACTAAATACCTTGGATTGTCTCCTTTTAAAAAGGGGTCATTTGGGGGGTGTTTGTACTTTCCTGACATTTCAGGGCCTCAAGAATTGAGATAGGCCTTCAGTGTATCAGGTGTGATCAACTTTCAATGATTGACACCATAGCTTGTAGACTATAACTTTCACACAGACCAAATAATATACACTTATTTGGGTTATTTTTACCAAGATATGTAGCAGTATAAATTTTGGCCCAAATTTATAAACAAAAATTACTTATTTGCAAAATGTTATCATAGAAACAAAGTGTACACAAATGCACACAGCCTGTATTCAGGACCATACACCTGCACGCACGCGCCTGTCAAATTAGGACCTGTGGCTATGTTCGTAGAGCCGCTGTGACCCCATAGTGTAACATATGCTGCCTGCACACAGCTCCAGCCACATTAAAAAAAACGCTGATGCAAACTATACATGCCACAGAGGCCATGAGAATGGGCCCCAAGACCTCATTCACACACTGAGCTTTTTTCATTAACTCAATGCAGGTTTATCTTTTAGATGTTATGCTTGTGTTCCGCAAATAATGATTTTAGTGTATTTTTAATAAAAATATCAGTTTTATATTTTGGAGGGGGGGGCTGTCAGGTAGACTGTACGGGGCCCCGTGATTTCTACCAGTGGCCCTGGTCACCGCTGCACACCAAGTCCAGCCTGTGTTTCCCTGGGAATCACCCAGCCCACATGTACTAGTCCAGCTACATAAATACTTGACCGCACAGCTGATATGACTAAGTTATACAGTGTGTGGATTAGCAGAGCTCTTTCAGTGCTGGTCAGTCTGGATAGACCATACTAAGCAGGACTGCTGCTATATAAATTAAGGAGGGCACCCACTCGCAGCTGCTGTAGCCAGTATCTAACTCCTATGCCTGTGCTGCAAATGGTAAAATAGTCTATGGAGCCACGATCCCCAGTTTTCAGGCACTTGTACCTCTGTATTTGAAGCCGTGCATGATAACACTATCTGCTACTATTTGGGATAGAGTGTATGATGCGGTCGGGTTATAAGATGACTGGGTCCAGCTGGTGTGCACTCCAGCCAATCAGACTAGGGGGCTTGGCCCATGAAGTATCCACCTATTTAAAGTAGCGTTAATAAAAGTCTCTTTACACCCACCTGTCTGTAGGAATGCATGAACCTCCCGATCAATTCTGCCTAAAAAACTGACAGACAGACCTGATCAGGTCACCCGTGTAAAAGGGGCTTTAAGGTTTATTTACACCAGGCGTGTTAAGGTGGCAAGCCTGTCCAATGCAATCCCAACACAAGGACAAGGCCTCATATCCTATTTGATGTGGTGTTGTCTGCTAAAAAAAAAGTGGGACATGCACTACCTTTTTTCACTGCAGTGCATCTGAAACCAACCTCAGAAACCGAATGGTTGCCATGGTTGCCATGCACAACTGCTTCAGATTCTATCTGCTCCAGTTTTAGTAAATTCTCCTCGTTCAATTCTGAATGATCTCAGAAGTGTCTCAAACTGATGTCAAACTGACACCATTGACACAAGGCACTTACCTACGCAGGCCTAAGACCAGTGGCGGCTGGTGACATTTTTGGATAGGGGGGCGCTAAACCCCACCCTTTTTCTTGACCACTCCCACTTATCATATGCCCCACCCCTTATAGATTTCACCCATTGTGTCAGGAGTATACAGCCCAGCATCACCAGATAGGGTATATACAGCATCACCAGATAGGTGCTATACATCATCACCAGGTAGGGGTATACAGCATCATTAGATAGGGGTATACAGCATCACCAGATAGGAGTATATAACATCACCAGATAGGGGTATATAGCATCACCAGATAGAGTATATAGCTTCACCAGATAGGGGTATACAGCATCACCAGAGAGGGATGTATACAGCATCACCAGATAGGGGTATATAGCATCACCAGGGAGGGTTATATAGCATCACCAGAGAGGGAAAATAGCATCACCAGAGAGGAGTATATAGCATCACTAGAGAGGGGTATATAGCCTCCCTCCAGAGGTGGTTTTGGCCAGCACGGTTGATTGCTTTAAAAAAGGCCTGGATTCTTTCCTTAATGTAAATAATATAACTGGGTACTAACATCTTTAGGTAAAGTTGATATATGGGGAGAGATCACTACGATATATGAGGAGAGACCACTACGATAAAAGGGAGAGACCACTACGATATATTGGGAGGGACCACTACGATATATGGGGATAGACCACTACGACATATGTAGGGAGAGACCACTACGACATATGGGGATAGACCACTTCGATATATGAGATAGACCACTACGATATATGGGGATAGACCACTACAATATATG
>BLSH010388277.1:324228-342834 GCA_018402905.1 Glandirana rugosa | reverse complement strand
GTTTCCAGTGTGAGGAGAGAAGAGCTAGGATCAGTGAGTTACCGTATGTACTATGTAAAGCACCAACATTTGTCACCCCTGCCCCTCCATTGCACCTGTCACCCAACAGTCACCACATCTGCCCCCATAAAGTGCACCTGTCATCATAAAGTGCACCTGTCACCCATCAGTGACCGTGGCATGTCACCCATCAGTGACTGTGGCCTGTCACCCATCACCCATCAGTAACCGTGGCGTGTCACCCGTCACCCATCAATGAATAAGGCCTGTTACCCATCACTGACTGTGGCCTGTCACCCATCAGTGACCATGGCCTGTCATCCGTCACCCAGTTGCCCGACCCTAATTTTGAGCCTAGATGCGCAAAAAGCTTTTGACAGGCTCTTCTGGCCATACATGTTTGCCACCCTTTCCCACTACGGGTTTGAAGGTCCCTTTCTAGAGGCATTGAAGGTATTGTATTCCCACCCTACTTTTCAGGTCAAATGTAGACATTGCATTCACAAAAAATTTCCATGTCTAGCGGTACAAGACAGAGGTGCCCCCTATTGCCTCTTCTCTTTGTTCTATGACTGGAACCACTGGCTGCGGCGATTCGGGCTCATCCAGACATAATAGGGGCGCTGATGAGACTAAGGTAATATAAACTTTCACTGTTTGTGGATGATATTCTTTTAACCTTAACAGAACCGCTTCTAACCCTCCCATCGCTACACAAATTTTTATCCCTTCTTAGCTCCCTCTCGGGATATAAAATCAACACTTCAAAAACTGAAGCCCTCCCTATCCTCTTACCACCTGACCTTTTAGAAACTTTGAAACGGTCATACCCCTACAGATGGTGCCATAGGTGTGCGCAGCCTATTGCATTAGGGTGTGCACCACAAAACCGCAAACAAACATGAGTGTGTGTGTGTGTGTGTGTATATGTCAGAAGGGCAGAGGATGGTGTCAGTAGGGCAGAGATCATGTCAGTAGTTTATTCTTATTTTATTTTTATTTTTTTATTATTTTTTTTACAATATTATAATAAATATATATATATATATATATATATATATATATATATATATTACAATTCTTTTAGAAGCCCTTCTGGGGGGCTGTGGTGAAATATCAGGGGTCTAAACCCTTGATACCTCACTTTTGAGACAGAGAAAAAGACTGAGGACAGAGATTCCCCAGTCCCTTTCTCTGCAGCCAGGCAGCAGGGGGAATCTGCCTAGTACAGGGTGATTAGGGTGTGCCCAGGCACACCTGCCACCCTATGTGTGCACGCCTATGGATGGTGTACACATACTCTCAAATATTTCCAGTTACCATACCTTATATATGACTGAGTAATTGTCATTCAAGATGTGAGAGCACTGAAAGCTGAAAATTGGTCTGGTTAGGAAGGGGGTTTAAGTGCCCAGTGGTCAATTGGTTAATGAAATTCATGTTGAAACGATGGGATGCTTACCCTATAGCATGGTTAGGTAGGATAAATGTACTGAAAATTTCCATATTGCCTTGCAACAATGTTTTTAAAGTATATTTGGTATAATAAGGCCCACTGGATAGCTAGATCTGTAGTTTTTTCTCCATGCACTCAAGGGGGTCTGGGGGCTCCGGATATTATTAAATATTACTATGCCACACATCTGCGTACAATTGTCTCCTGGTCTAGTCAATCTCCTCCCAATAGCTGGACAGAGATAGAGACTGGAATATTATACCCTGTACATCCTTGTTCTATGATCTGGTCTACCCCATGAGGACAAGGACCTGAAACGCATGTTCTGGCATCTATGTCATTCTCTTTGCAGATCTGGCAGATAAGAAGTATTCTCTTTCTTCGCCATGCCTCCCTCTAACTAACGTACTTTTTAATCCATTGATTCCAGATAGAATGTTCATCAGACAAATGACCCCTTGGATGCAGGCTGCTTTGTTCCAACGTTGCCACTTTGTACATCCGGTGACCCGTAGATTTATGTCCTTTGAGGACATTCAGAATAAACACCAGATCCCTGCAATCTTACATTATTCCTATCTTCAAATCAAGCACTTCTTGACATACTTATCTCCATCCCTCACATTAGAGAAGCCAAATCAATTTGAACTAACATGCGCCCAGGGACCCTATCAATTACACCTAATCTCTACCATATATCAGTTATTGCGCGAGGCCGTCCCTCTTTCTGCTACTACACATGGATATATGGAAAAATGGTCAGGTATCTTGCAGAAACCAGTTACACTCCCTAGCTGGTAACAAATCAACAAATATGGACATCTGTCTTCAGCTCTTCTAGATGTGTGACGCAGCAGTCAAAGTGTTAATGATTTAGTATAGGACCCCAGATATTTTACATAAACATAACCCAAATCTATCCTCTCTCTGCTGGAGATGTGGTTCCTCCGTGGGGTCTCTTCATCACATCTTTTGGCAATGCCCACAGCTGCGAGCCTTTTGGTCAGAAGTAATGTTTATGCTTCAGACTTTAAGCGATGTATCTCTGCCACTAGACCCACTGCACTATCTATTCAGTCTTCCCTTCCTAGGTCTCAAGAAGTATATTAAAGGTTAATGTCCTATGTACTGCTAGCAGTACGGAGAACCATTCCAATGTTATGGCTTTCGAAAGACCCACCGTCTCTTTCTTTACTCCAAAATACCATATTAGACATCCGCAGAATGGAATACCTTACAGCTACGGCTACAGAGTCCATCCCACAGTTTAACATTTACAACTTTATTATCTATTGAGGATATCCAGTCTTATTTAATTCTGCATCTGCATCACTGAACCCATTGTTTCCATTTTAATAATGTGCCATAAGCTCTTTATAGATAAGTCTGTTTTTATTTACGTTTCCTTTCTTTGTTTCTGAAATATGCTAGGCCTGTACTGTTAGTCATGCATTGATTAACTTTCCATTTTTCGGTTTCTACTTATACCTGTAAATGTTTGTGAATTTTGTGATGACATTGAAAAATCTTTTTTCAATAAAAACATAATTATAAAAAAAAAGATACAAGTTACATTTTAGGCACCCCCCCACCCCAATAACAGGGATTTCAATTTTGGTGTATACTCCCTAAGGGTTAAATACTTCTAAAGGGATGCATGTACTGTACATATGGTAAAGATTGTGGTGGTTATGGCGCTGCTCAACTCACTGAAGACTATATTAAAAGGTAATCCTTATCTGTTCCTCAAATTCTCTGAAAATCCTATGAAAATATTTCCGCTTATATTTTCCAGTGTGCTGGGAAGTTAATACAACCTTAAAGGCTATGTGCTGATTGCTACACTGGTAAGCCCATGCATATCATATCAGATGTACAGATTCTATAAAGTGCTGAATAGGCACTTTTGGACTGTTACGGCACTAAGGCATTTATTTGATTTGTGAATTGGCACGCTTTAAACTGAATAAGACTCTTTTAACTTTTAATTTTTAAGTTCACACAGCGGCAATTTTGAAGCCCCAGTCACTTTATGGGCATGCACTTTGTTTGATTGCTAACCCACACACCATTTTATGGAATTGTTTTGATTGATTCAAATATCAAATTTATTTGTAGTGGCACTGGCATATTCAGCACTTTATAGAATCTGTACGTCTGATATGATATGTATGGGCTTAACAGTGTAGCAATCAGCACATAGACTTTAAGGTTGTATTAACTTCCCAGCACACTGGAAAATATAAGAGGAAATATTTTCAGAGGATTTTCAGAGAATTTGATGAACAGATAAGGATTACCTTTTAATATAGTCTTCAGTGAGTTGAGCAGCGCCATAACCACCACAATCTTTACCATATTACTGAAACTTCTCCTTCGGGGAGTTTAGGTGGAGGCTGCAGCTCCAACAGTAAAATCGACATCTGTTTGCGCGGAACACTACTGCTTTTTTCATGTACTGTACATAATGTAACTGGATACTAACATTTATTTATAGGTAAAGTTAATCCAGGGAATATCCGATTGCCTCTCAGGGCATCAGGAAGGAATTTTTTCCCCCACTATAGCAAATTGGGTCATGCTTTGCTGGGGTTTTTTGCCTTCCTCTGAATCAGACTAACTATGCAACTATGATGCAGACACTGCAGATTTCTTCATTAGAACACTGAAAGTGCACCAGGTGAATATAATGAATCAGATAATCCAATTCAGAATCAGTCTGCAATCAGACTGGTGAAAGAAACAGCTATATCTTCAGCACAACAAAAGTTGTTAGGATCAGTGCTTTGAGTCAGTCGGGCTTTACTGTAATTTGCAGTGCTGTCATTCTCTCTCCTCCTTCATGCTTATAAGAAGGGAAAGCAAAGACAACGTCATCAGCGTGTTGCTCCTTCATCATCCAACCATAAGTTGAGGGGAATCAGTTACCAAGCTGTATTGCTTAAGTGCACTGGGCAAAAGTTAGGTTACCAATATGGCTATCCTGTCAGGATCGTCTAGATAAAGCTGAACAGATTTATACATGTTCGGAAGATAGGACAGTTCACATATATGGAACTCAACACTTTCAGATTTAACATTTACCTTCCTTCTCCATTTCAACCACTTTCTGTTCATATGTCTGAGTGCCCAAGTCAGTTCTAATAAAGTCATTTTCACCAAGATATTCATGTATGATTTCCATGAGTGACTTCAGCTTATCCCCAAATGGATCCTAGACCAGAGGAAAATGTTTTATTATGCAACATAACTAATGTAATAAACTTGTAAGTTCATAATACAAATCAGTTAGAATGATCAACTGTTGAAAAAGATAGCAATATATATTGCAGCCTGCACACATCTTCTACCATCAGACTACAACCAGCTGCAGCCAGATGAGACAACTTAGTATGTATGGGGTAACTAATTCTCATTGTGTCATCCATTATTTGGTCATTAATCTCATGCAGGGCCGCTGATGGGCCAGTACAACTGGCCCTTCTGTACCGGGCCCGGGGCCCCTTGGCTTGTCAGGGGGGCCCGGGCAATCTCCCTGATTTGTGTCTGTGTGTCACACAAAAATGTTTATTGTCACCCCCCCCCCCCCATGATCGCCTCACCAGCCCCAGCCACAATGCACAAATTAGTCTGTCCGTCCTGGTCCATGATACACCCCCCCGCTGGGCTGGACTGGTTCTTGTTGCGAGAAGGACTATTTTTTTTTTTTCGGGGCGTGTCCTTCCACGCCTGTGCCGCATAATAGAATGTCAGAGACCCGGCGGAGTGATTCAGGTGCGGTGCGTGCGGCCTGGCTGACTGGAGAAGGAGCGGGGAACGGAACGGCTGGGTTGGAACAGTCTGTCAGAGCCGCAGAAGAGAGGTGCGCTGAGCCGCTGACTCTCAGAGACTGTCAGTTACAGTCTGTCATGTCAACTAAATTACCAGAAGACCAGACCAGTAACCAGCCAGAGCAAGACCAGAGAGCAGAAGAGGGCAGCCGCAGAGCAGAGGAAGTTCTTGGGCACTGCCTGGGCCCAGCTGAGCCTCAGCCTGAGCTAACTAAGGTGTGTCTTCTGTGTGAGTGTGCCTGCAGTCAGATTGTAATGCATTGATTTGCTAAGTTAGGTTAGAGATCATGGATGGACAACATTGGACAGCCTTGTGATTCATTTATTTAATGACATTGGCAATGGTGGCAGCAGCAGCAGCATGATTGACAACTGGTCTGGTGTCAAGCTAGTGCCACTGCCACCCATGCTGCCTAAATGCAATATTGCATATGCAGTATGTGCTGTACACCGTCCTTGGCACTGTCTCTCTGCAGGCAGCACATGATGCAATATGGAATTTTGGTCAGCATGGGTGGCGTGGCGGTGGGTGGCACTGTCTCTGCAGGTGTAGCATCTTTTATTGAAACGCCAGAGAAATGGAAACCAGAGGTGATATTCATCGCCGCCATATTGCTGCACCCCGCACGCATCCTAAACTATCTTTAACGAGACATGGCTTGTTGTTGGTTTTTTTTCCACGTTTTTCATTTGTTTAATCTCCCTAATTTTTTCAAAATATTGCTCCAATTATTTATTAATTGTTTTTATTAGATATAGATATTAAAAAGGTCTGTTCTCATCTGAAAACAGTATTTCTTTTGGATAATAAAACTTATAACTGACTGGAGAAAGATATATATCACTTGAAGACAAACCTGCACTTTTTTTCAAGGCGGGATCTGGGGAGGGGCCAGTGGTGGGGCTGAAGGAGGGGTCAGGGGCGTGACCAGGGGTGGGGCTGAAGGGGGCCCCATCAGGTAGGCTGTAGGGGGCCCCATGATTTCTATCAGCGGCCCTGATCTCATGCAAGAGGTAAAGAGAGATATTGTACAATTCATGTTCTTTCTGCTCTCCTATGCTATGAATGGAACTCAAAGGAAAAAGACTGTGTTGGGAGACAGGCCCTGTTTTGCAGCATATTCCATTACTGACTAATAATATCAAGCAGAGGGGTTTCCAAGGAGCTTTTTGTTTAGTCTTGGAGTGGGTGATTGCGGCAGAAAATGTCTGGTTTCTGGCTAAACAGGTTATTGATTTGGACCTCACCACTGAAAATACTGCTGTTCTTAATTATCAACCAAGTACTACAGGCAGCAGTTTTTGTGCCAAACAGTTTTTTAACAGCGAGAATAGGCCCAAGTGTGGGGACACAAGGCAGAGGCAGAGATATTTTGCTAAAAATTAGAGCTTTACCCTCAAATAAATCATAATTTTTTTTTTTTTGAGACACATAGAGCTTTCTTTTAAGCCACTTTCACAATGAGGCTCAGGCTGCGGTAGCGGTAAACCAATGCTAGTTTTAGCAGCGCTTTACCGGCACTTTGGCGCTGCTAGCGGGGCGCTTTTAACCCCTCAGAAGGGGTTAAAAGCGTCGGCTTAGCGCTGCTTTCAAATCACTTTTAAGGCGATTTGAAAGCCGTGCCCATTCATTTCAATGGCAGGGGCGCTTTAAGAGCAGAGTATACACCGCTCCCGCACTGCCCCAAAGATGCTGCTTGCAGGACTTTTTTTCCTGTCCTGCAAGCGCAGCGCCCCAGTGTGAAAGCACCCGGGCTTTCACACTGGGGAGACAAAAGGGGCATTTTACAGGTGCTTTACAGACGCTATTTTTTGCACAAAAACGCCTGTACAGCGCCTCAGTGTGAAAGTAGCCTTAGTGATACTTAATCACCACTGGGGCTTTTATTTTGTGCTAAATAAATGAAAAAATCCTGAATATTTTGAATAAAAAATGTTTCTTATGTAGCACTCCATAGCGCTGCTAGAGTGCTAGAGTAAGATGTTTTTGTATTAGTGTAGGTAAATTTTTAGGCTTGGCTGGCAGCCAAGCCTGTGTGGTTTTTTGGGGGGGTAGGCTGGATGACTCATCAGCAGCTTCTCTGGAGACTCCCCCTGCTATCTGGAAACTTGGAGAAGATTCCAGAAGCAGTTGGGAGGGGTCAAGGAGGAGCTAGCTGGAGTATTATGAGGGCCCTGACCAATCCACAAGAAAAGGGTTGGCAGGGGGCAGGCCACCTAAAATACTCAGTCAGCCCAGCAGGGGCAGTGTGGAGTTTGGGTGGAAGATGGAGATGGAGTGTTAGGCTGTCGGGGCCTTTGAGAGTAGCTCCTCAGCCTGGGGGGGGTGAACTCAGGCCTGGGCTCGGGTGTGAAAGGGACCCCTTCTCATGACCCACAGAGGGATCCTGACCAGGAGGCATGGGAACAAGGAGAGGACAGCAGGAGAGCACTGCCAAGCAAATCTCCAGGGAGGAAGATGAGTGAGTGAGTGCGAGCGAGTGTTGCAGTCAGAAGACTGAGAGACATGCCTGAGGGGACCGGGTGCAAGCAGTCTGGGATAGATGCAGATTCAGTCTGGGAGGACTGTGGATAAGAAGCCAGGAGGGCTAGTGAAAGGGGCAGCTGCAGCCAGGTGGGCTGGCAGTGCCCGAAGAGGTGGTACTGGGAGCAGTAGCTACAAGAGAGGACAGCTAGCACCAAAGACCTCTATTTTTGCTACACCAGAATAGCCCCTGGTCCCTGCATGTAAAGAGTATTTGCTATGGTCTGAATACACTCTTGTCAGACCATCCTCAAAGTGCTAGCTGGTCCTGAAAGTTGTAGTTCTACAAGCAAGTCTGCCCTGGAGGTAGAAGAGAAGGAGTGTGTATATACTGGATGTACTCTATATACAGTATCTCACAAAAGTGAGTACACCACTCACATTATTGTAAATATTTTATTATATCTTTTCATGTGACAACACTGAACAAATGACACTTTGCTACAATGTACAGTAGTGAGTGTACAGCTTGTATAACAGTGTAAATTTGCTGTCCCCTTAAAATAACTCGCACAACCATTAATGTCTAAACCTCTGGCAACAAAAGTGAATATACCCCTAAGTAAATATGTCCAAATTGGGCCCAATTAGCCATTTTCTCTCCCCGGTGTCATGTGACTCCTTAGTGTTACAATGTCTCAGGTGTGAATGGAGAGCAGGCGTGTTAAATTTGGTGTTATTGCGCTCATACTGGTCACTGGAAGTTCAACATGCCACCTCATGGCAAAGAACTCTCTGAGGATCTGAAAAAAGAATTGTTGCTCTACATAAGGATGGCCTAGGCTATAAGATGATTGCCAAGACCCTGAAACTAAGCTGCAGCACAATGGCCAAGACCATACAGTGGTTTAGCAGGACAGGTTCCACTCGTAACAGGCCTCAAAGAAGTTGAGTGCACATGCACAGCATCATATCCAGGGGTTATCTTTGGGAAATAGATGCATGAGTGCTGCCAGCATTGCTGCAGAGGTTGAAGGGATGGGGGGTCAGCCTGTCAGTGCTCAGGCCATACGCCACACACTGCATCAAATCCCAGAAGGAATCCTCTTCTAAAGATGATGCACAAGAAAGCCCGCAAACTGTTTGCTGTAGACAAGCAGACTAAGGACATGGATTACTGGAACCATGTCCTGTAGTCTGATAAGACCAAGATAAACTTATTTGGTTCAGATGGTGTCAAACGTGTGTCGTGGCAACCAGGTGAGGAGTACAAAGACAAGTGTGTCTTGCCTACAGTCAAGCATGGTGATGTCATGGTCTGGGGCTGCATGAGTGCTGCCGGCACTGGGGAGCTACAATTCATTGAGCGAACCATGAATGTCAACATGTACTGTGACATACTGAAGCAGAGCACGATCCCCTCCCTTCAGAGACTGGGCAGTATTCCAACATGATAACGAATCCAAACACAACACCAAGATGACAACTGCCTTGCTAAAGAAGCTGAGGGTAAAGGTGATGGGCTAGCCAAGCATGTCTCCAGACCTTAACCCTTTTGAGCATCTGTGGGGAATCCTCAAGCGGAAGATGGAAGAGTGCAAGGTCTCTAACATCCACCAACTACATAATGTCGTCATGGAGGAGTTGAAGAGGACTCCAGTGGCAACCTGTGAAGCTCTGGTGAACTCCATGCCCAAGAGGCCATAATTATTTTCCAATGCTGGAAAATAATTATGGCCACACAAAATATTGACACTATGGCGTTGATTCACTAAAGCCAAATAGACTGTGTACTTTGCAAAGTGCAATTGCACTCTGCAAGTGCAGTTGCTCCAGAGCTTAGTAAATGAGGGAAGGCTCTGCTGACTTTCATCATCCAATCCTGTGCAAGCAAAAATGCTGTTTTTTTATTTTCCTTGCATGTGATTGGGTATTCTTTGCAAAGTGAAGCCTTACCTCATTTACTAAGCTTTATAGCAACTGCACTTGCAGAGTGCACAGTCTATTTGGCTTTAGTAAATCAACCCCTTTGGGCCCAATTTGGACATTTTCACTTTGGGGTGTACTCACTTTTGTTGCCAGAGGTTTAGACATGAATGGCTGTGTGTTGAGTTATTTTGAGGGGACAGCAAATTTACACTGTTATACAAGCTGTACACTCACTACTTTACATTGTAGCAAAGTGTCATTTCTTCAATGTTGTCACATGAAAAGATATAATAAAACATTTACAAAAATGTGAGGGGTGTACTCACTTTTGTGAGATACGGTAGATATGTCCCTGAAGAGTTTCTTCTGATAAAGTGGGCATCCCATAATGACCCTTCCCCATCCTAGTTCAATTGCCCTAAATAAAAAAGTGTTTCTTGCCTCAGGAGTGATTGAGGAATTCATGTGCCTGGCTGTTCAGGGTTGAAGATAACCAACATTCACCAACGGCTCCTGTGGGTGTAGCGCTACATTTGGAGGCGTCGTCCGGGATCATCTGCCCACGGTCAACCTGCCGGCCATTTCTCCTAGCAACCAGAGCTTTTCAACGAGCCAAGTAACGGTTTGCGCATTGTCCATAGCAACCAGCGGCAGCTGCCTACCAAGTTATTGCTGCCCTTCTTACCCAGTTGCCCCAACCATGGCTGGGATGGACACTTGTGCTTAAACCTGCTATTCAGTAACTTTTACCGTGTTCTGTCACCCGTGGCCATAAGTGTGCGTAGCCTATTGCATTAGAGTGTGCACCCCACAGCTCAAACCCTCTCACTTTTGAGACAAAGAAAGGGACTGAGGACAGAGATCCTCCAGTCCCTTTCTCTGCAGCTACAACTGTACTGGACTGTAAAATAATGGGATGTGCTCTGTGCTAAGCGGCTTCCTGTTCATTCACAAACTGAAGCATATTAAACACAGTTTACTATGCTTCTGTTATGAATGAACACAATCATTTATCAGTACCAATCAATCTGCTAATGCTGGACATAGTGCCTTTATGCTTCAAACTCCTATTTTCAGTAAAGTGTGCCTGGAGATGTCTACTGCCCATGGTTATCTGGGTAAGCCAGCAGGTGCCTGAGGGTGGGACTGTTCTAATTCTGCTCCTTACAGTAAGATATGGGCCAAAAACGTTGTTACCCCAAGCAACCACAGTGCAAGTCAGTGGTCACCTGCTCCCAGTCGCTCGGGCACAGTTGAAATCCAGTGTACCCTGCTAGCAGAATTGAGCAAGATGGCGGAGTGTGCGCGTGTGTTTCCAGTGCTGACCTGATTGCCTGATCTGCAAGAGCGGACACTGGTGGACACCGGTGTCCCATTGGAGCATCATGGTGGAATTCACCCTCAGGATGATCAAGGGAATGGAGCGACTGTGTCCTGAATGCTGAATACCGACCGCAGTGGTCAGTGCCTGGATCCGGTGTGGACACTGCGATGAGCCATTTAACTGGCTAGTATCCAGCCAGCAGGGGCCACAGTGCTATGGTGTGGACCTGCAATCAGGGCTGTGCCAATTACAGCTGCGGGAGTCCCGGAAGGCCAGAGCGGGCCTTGGATCATCCAAGTCGAGTCAGAGCCTTGTGACTCCCCTGCGAAAACCAGCGACATTGGGGAAGAAGAATGGAGACCTGCCGTGGCCTGCAGCTCGGTCAGGGACCTGGTAACTGCAAGTACTGCCCAGTAGGAACCAGATAATGTCCCTGAAATGTCGGCTGCTCCTATGTGACCTGCTGACCCCACCTGGAAGGAGCCTGTGCAGGAGGGAGATATGCCCTTAGGTGAACCAGAAGGGGAAAGCAGAGACAGGGCTATAGATTGGGGTTCCCCTAGACTGCAGGCAATATTTGGGACCCTGGAAGATGAGATAACGGATTGGTCATCACACTGTAGCTCAGAGGAGGAATGGGAGATTGGAGGCTCCCTGGTCCAGGAAGAGATCCAGTCCGAGGTGTTAGACATACCTCCCAGCTTTTTGAGATGGGAAAGAGGGACACATATTAGCAAAGGTATGTAGGCATAGGACACACCCCCCACCACACCCCTTTAAAGGAGAATTATAAAATAAAATGATTAGTTAAACCCACAAGTGCTTTTTTAACACTGCTTTCCTTTATACTGGCTTTTGAAATTTAAGAATGCAGCAGCATTGAAATTGGATGAAAGATTTAGCACTGGGAAACACTTTTTGAAAAATAAATAGTGCATTTTATACACAACTATATAGATCAGACCAAAATGAGGGACAAATGAGGAGGAAAGAGGAACAGAGGTACTTTGCTCCAAATCAAGGACAGTCCCTCGAAATCAGGCACAGTTGGGAGCTATGGTGTTAGATGTGGGAAACGGAGGAGCCGCAGGAATCCCTGTCAGTGCAAGAAAACTCTTCTACAACAGACCTTCCACCACCCAGACCCAAAGCAACTGAATTCAAGCAGTGGGTCAAGAGGTCCCCCAAGGCTTGTGTCCTGCCAGGTAAAGGGAAGCCAAGAGAACTGCCCAGGTTTTCCAGGTTCCAGCGGGAGGTTCAGAGCAGAACAGCCCTGGAGTGGGGTCTGGACTACCCCTATGTCCCTCCCGACATCATGGACATCATAGAGGCCTCCTGGAGAGAGTGGGAGGATGACCTGATGTGGGAGTATATGCATACCCCTAAGCCTCTGTGGGTGCCAGATTGTGAAGAGACCTGGGACCGGTTTCAGAACATTCGGAAGGAATGGAGGCTGGGGAGAGCAATCTACAAAGACAGAGTGGTGGTCGTGAAAGCAGGACATCCTGCTAGGAGCCACTCTGTCTCTTTCAGAGAAGTTGAGGGCAGTAGTAGAAGGCTGCCTGATCCCAATTTCTATTCCTGTGGACTGCTGGAGAATGCAGCTCATAGGCGGAAATTGTTGCAATTTACTGTTGGGAGATTGCAGTCTGTGTTTTGCTTCTCTGTTCACTTTCTGGACTAGGCCAGCCTGCCACCCTGACCTGTGCCAGCTGGATGAACACTTCCCACTTTTGAACTTTGGGGGAGTCCTCACTTTAACTCTTTGAAAGGAGCCTGATAATCCGGGGAGGGGCCCCTCCCACCAGACACTCCCAAGAGAACTATTCATTTCACACTTTTCATTTTTTTTCTGTCAGCAGGATCATAGCCCCCTACTAACAGAATTGAGGAAAAACCGGGATTTTTTCTACTTACCGTAAAATCCCTTTCTCTGAGTTCATTGAAGGACACAGCAGCTTCATCTTGACCATTGGGTTATGCTGCCACCTTCAGGAGTGGGCTAGGCAGAACAACAATTTATCAAAAAACAGACACAGCCCCTCCCAGGGGCAGTCCTCACTGGTAGTAACCCTCCACCCTGTAACAGATAGCTCAGTTTGTAACAAGCAGTACAAACCACAAAAGGAGGGGTGGGTGCTGTGTCCATCAATGAACTCAGAGAAAGAGATTTTACGGAAAAGTAGAAAAAATCCCGTTTTCTCTTTCATTCATTGACGGACACAGCAGCTTCATCTTGACCACTGGGACGTTCCAAAGCAGTGTCAAAACGAGGGGTGGGTAAACTAACACAACAAACCTTCACCCAACAGGACCCTCTGTGAGGAGCCAGAATATACACCTCAGACAGCCACCTGCAAAACTTTGCGGCCAAAAGCTGCATCCGAGGATGCCAAAACATCAACTTTGTAAAACTTTGAAAAAGTGTGCACGGATGACCATGTAGCCGCCTTGCACACCTGAGACACAGACACCTGATGTCGGAAAGCCCAGGAAGTGCTAATCGCCCTGGTAGAATGAGCTGTGACTGGGAAAGGAGGTTCTAGACCCCTAACAGTATAGGCTTGCATCACAGTCTGTCTAATCCAACGTGAAATAGTGGCCGACGAGGCCGCCAAGCCCTTGCTTGTACCATCCACCACAACAAACAGCGCGTCCAACTTTCGAAAGGAGGCCGTGGCTGCCAAGTACACCCGCAGAGCCCAAACCACATCCAACGTGTGCAGAGCGACCTCCTTAGGATGAGATGGGCATGGGCACAAAGAAGGGAGGACAATGTCCTCATTGATATGAAACAATGGACACCACCTTCAGGAGAAAGGAAGGTGACGGGCGCAAGACTGCCTTATCCTTGTGTAGGACCAAATATGGAGACCTACAAGACAGAGTCGCCAACTCCGACACTCGCCAGGCGGAAGTGATAGCCACAAGGAAAGCCACCTTTTTCGAGAGCAAAAGCAACAAGATTTCCCTGATGAATCAAATCAAATGGCGGTTTCTGAAGCACTGAGAGGACCAGATTAAGGTCCCATGGCGCCAGGGGCGAATGTACCTGGGGAGCGACATGTCAAACCACCTGTACGAAGGTACATATCAAGGAATGTGTAGCCAATGGACACTGAAAAAAGATCACCTGAGCAGAGATCTGACCCTTGATCGTGCTCAATGCCAGCTTCTGGTCGAGCCCCCTCTGCAGAAACGCAGGCGCCCTAGATACCGAAAAGGAGCGGGGATTCCACCCCCCATCCTCACACCAGAAGATGTAAGTCCTCCAGGTGCGGTGGTATATCTTCCGGGAAGTGGCCTTACGTGCTTTAAGCATGGTAGGGATCACCGAGGCCGATACACCCCGATCCATCAACACCTGGCATTCAATAGCCAAGCCGTTAAAGCCAGAGGGGGTAAAGCAGGATGCAATATGGGCCTCTGGGACAGAAGGTCCTCACGTAGCAGGAGTCTCCGAGGGGCATCCACCACCATCCGTACCACATCAGCGTACCAAGGACAACGCGGTCAATCTGGAGCTACGAGAATGGCCGGGATACCCTCTGCCACTAATCTGCTTAACAACCGCGGAAGAAGCTTGAGAGGAGGAAAGGCATAGATGAGCCGATACCGAGCCCACAGAGCCACCAGAGTATCCGCGGCGTCCACCAAGGGATCCCTCGTTCTGCTCACGAAGGTCTGCACCTTACGATTGAGTCAAGACGCTAGCAGGTCCACGTCTGGCATGCTCCATCGCAGAAAAATATGACGGAATACGTTCGTGTGCAGGGACCACTCTCCCTGATCCAGCGTCTGGCGGCTGAAGTAGTCCGCCTGCCAGTTTTCTATGCCCGGAATGTGGACAGCGGAGATCGCCGGCACGTGAAGTTCGGCCCACCGTAGAATGTGAGCTACTTCCATGGCCACAGTCGAGCTTCTTGTCCCGCCCCAATGAATCACGTACACCACGGCCGTTGCGTTGTCCGATTGAATCCTGACAGGGTGCCCGTGCAGCCGCCTCATCCACTGGGAGAGGCAGCACTTGATGGCCCGAAGTTCTGGAACATTGATAGGGAGACGCGACTCCTCCAGTGACCAGCGGCCCTGGGCCGACAGTATCCCCAGAACTCCCCCCCAGCCGGTCAGGCTGGCATCCATCATAATCACTGTCCAATGCAGGGGGAGGAACGACTTTCCTAGCCGAAGGGCCAGGGCCCGCAACCACCAGAGCAGTGACGTCCTGGTCTGGCGGTCCATCCGGATCAACCGATCCAGGGACGATGGGAACTTGTCCCACTTCAAAAGAATCTCCCGCTGCAGAGCACGGGTGTGACACTGGGCGTACGGAACCGCCTCCGCTGCCAGGGACGCTTCTGTCCACCTGCGGGAGCCTTGGCTGGCTAGGAGCCCATGCTCAATGAGCGGAACGTACGAAAAAGCCTCTTCTGGGCAGAAAAAAAAGGGGCTCCTCACTCCTCTTGGTCTCCGGAAGAAAGGTGCTCTTCCCACTGGTGAGATCCTTTATAATCTCATTCAGGGTAGCTCCAAAGAGCCGCCCACCCTGAAAAGGTAAGTCCACCAGGGCCTTCTTAGAGGTTTGGTCTGCCGACCAACATTTCAGCCAGAGCAAACGCCTGACAACCACAGAAGACGCGGACAACTTGGATAACAGGGGGGCCGTATCCAAGGCTGCGTCACAAACATATTTAAGCCCTTGGATGAGCCGGTCAGCGAGCTCCACGCGGGCCGGAGGAGCCTGCTCGTTTTGTCAATTTGCGGTGCAGTAGCTTCGCCCATTCGGTGAGCATTTGCGACACCAGAGCAGTGGCCAATACAGGCCGCAGAGCTGACCCTGCCAGAACAAACATGGATCTGGCAACTGCCTTGGCTTTTCTATCAGCCAGGTCCTTGAACAACGGTGTGCTTTCCGCCGGAATCGTGGTCGCTTATTCAAGCGCGACACGGGGGGGGATCGACAACAGAAGGTGACGCCCATTTTTGCACCAGGCTGTCCTCGAAAGGATAGCGCACAGAGAACCGTCTTGGAATGGGGAAGGAACTCTGAGGCCGTTCCCATTCTCTGTAAATAAACTTATCAAAGTAAGGCAAATAAGGGAAAACCTTAGCTGCTCGGGCAGTCTTATGCGACCCGAAGGGAACAGCCACCTCCTGCGATGCTCCAGCTGCCTCTTCCAGCTTCAGAGTATCTCGCACCGATGTATTCAGGGCACCTACTAGCACCTCTCATGTGCGGCAGCCGTTGCCGAGGAGTCCTCCTCGCTATCGGAGGACTCCGGGACCTCGCCATCAGACAGCTCAAGGAGGGTCGCTGCTGCCACAGCGGAGCCCCCCTCAGGGTTAGAGTCCTCCCCGGAGGAAGGGGTGGTAGGGGCCGTTTCTTAACCGCCTTACGCCTACATGCCATCTCTACCTGGGAGACAAAGGACTCCAGGACCGCCAACAGAGCGTCAAGGGGGACCGCAACCCCGGAGGCGCTGGCCTCTACCACGTAGGGGTCTGGCGGAGAAGCACCCATATCAGATACCATTGCGTTGCCCACCCTGGTAACACATCACCTGGACAGAGGCCTAGGTACCAGAGAGACAGGCACCTCCCACCCAGAGCTCTGCACAGGCCAGGAGAGTAACCCCCAGGCGGACTCACCACCTGTCGGCCCCACGATTGTTACAGAAACGAGGCTGTGCCTGCTGCTGCCGCTGCCTGTGTCCTGTCCACTTGTCCTGTGCGGCTGTGTCCCTGCCACAAGGAGACTCAGCTCAGAAGCAGCCCCTCCCCTACACACATGAGGCCTGATCGCCTCATAGCTCGGCTGGGGTGCAAGAAAATGGCCGCTGTGCACACCGTCCTCAGGCTGTTACAATAGGTGGCCAAGCTGCCACAAAATGGCCACCGCAACTACAACAAAATGGCCTCCGGTCCCGGCTACCACAAAATGGCAGCCAGATCACTACCGCAAAATGGCGGTAATGGCGGCCCTCGCAGCACGATGCGGGGGGGGGGTGCAGCAAACCATGGAAACCTTGGGAGGGCCCCAGGGGACCGCAGCGCAGCAGAAACCGGAGGAGGGTGGGGGGAGTGAGGGGGAGACATGCCCTGCCAACCTACCACCCCAGGGGGTACCCGCCTGCTCCCCCCATACCCCAGCAGGGGTGGAGGGGCGTACTTACCCATCCAGTCGGGAGGTAGCAGGTATCCCACCCGAGACAGCTCCGCCTCCCCTCCCATTCGGGGGGGGGGGGGCTGTCAGCCATGGCAGCACTGTGACTCGGACCCTGTCGCCGATCATATGTGCTCCTGCGGGACGTTTAACCCGCCGCCCGTCCCACCCGGTTAGGGGCCTGTTGCGGCCGACGCAGCGCGGAGCTAAGGTCCACGCATGTTCGCTGGCCGGGCTGGGGAGACTACCAGGATCAATATTATCCAGCCTATCACCCAGCCCAGCAATTGATTGCAGTCTTCATTGCGAAAACACAGCAGAAGTGGAACCAAAGACAGAGGAACCACAGGTCCCAGCGGGGAGCCAGGTCCTTACTCCTTGACAAGGTAGAAAAAACTGAGCTATCTGTTACAGGGTGGAGGGTTACTACCAGTGACGACTGCCCCTGGGAGAGGCTGTGTCTGTTTTTTGATAAATTGTTGTTCTGCCTAGTCCACTCCTGAAGGTGGCAGCATAACCCAATGGTCAAGATGAAGTTGCTGTGTCCGTCAATAAACGAAAGAGCAAAATGTGTGTGTTTTTCTATTGCCTTTCTGTCAGTGGGATCATAGCCCCCTACTGACAGAAAATGTGTACAGTTAGTTAGTTGTTAGTGTTAGGATGGTGTTCTTTATCTCTCTCTGTTTGCAGGTTTCGGTATGAAGGGCTGTTCATCCTGCTCCAGGCAGATTCAAGAATTCCAGCTGTGGGAGGATTTCCCTTGAGGGGGAGGTGCTCCCATGTGATATTGTACATTTGTTTGATGTTGATGTGTTAGCTGCAGGGACCTGTAGCTAGGGTCTGAATAGTGTGTACATATGCCGATAATCACGTCGAATAGTCACGAGTAGTCACGTCGAATAGTCATGGGTAATCACGGCGAATTGTCACGGAGGGGTAGTCACGGGTAGTCACGACGGAGTAATCACGGGTAGTCACGGTAATCACGTCGGAGTAGTAACAGGTAGTCACGTGTAGTCACATCGGTGTTTGACCCTGCCCCGATACAATGTTTATTTAATGGTATAGTTTTTATATGTGTTATAGAAAGGTCATTTATAAATGTGTTATACATGTGTGATAAGTCTGGGATCGATGTCCAGGGACGTCGATTGTGTAGTTGTAGTTTGTTTACATGTTATAGTGTACCCTCGTGGAGGGGGAGTTCCCTTTAGGAGGGTGTCGACCTTAAGAACTTAGACGGACCTCGTCCTACTTGTCGGGAAGTATGGCTTTGGACGTTTGTCTCTCTCTATTTCTTGTGGTAGGATTGTGATTGTTGATTGATTGACATGTGTAAAAGACAGTCATCCCCCGATACTAGGGTGACTGTCTTTCCGTTATCTTTTTGTGTGTGTAAAACGAGAAAGCAAATAACTGCCTGTGTCGTTGAAGTAGAAC
>BLSH010388277.1:279977-293250 GCA_018402905.1 Glandirana rugosa | reverse complement strand
TACACCCCCTGCCTTGTTATGTGGCACAGGTATATACACCCCCTGCCTTGGTATGTGGCACAGGTATATACACCCCCTGCCTTGGTATGTGGCACAGGTATATACACCCCCTGCCTTGGTATGTGGCACAGATATATACACCCCCTGCCTTGGTATGCAGCACAGGTATATACACCCCCTGCCTTGGTATGTGGCACAGGTATACACACCCCCTGCCTTGGTATGCAGCACAGGTATATACACCCCCTGCCTTGGTATGTGGCACAGGTATATACACCCCCTGCCTTGGTATGGGGCACAGGTATATACACCCCCTGCCTTGGTATGCAGCAGAGGTATATACACCCCCTGCCTTGTTATGTGGCACAGGTATATACACCCCCTGCCTTGGTATGTGGCACAGGTATATACACCCCCTGCCTTGGTATGTGGCACAGGTATACACACCCCCTGCCTTGGTATGGAGCACGGGTATATACATCCCCTGCCTTGGTATGGGACACAGGTATACACACCCCCTGCCTGGGCATGGGGCACAGGTATATACACCCCTTGCCTTGGTATGTGGCACAGATATATACACCCCTTGCCTTGGTATGTGGCACAGGTATATACACCCCTGCCTTGGTATGTGGCACAGGTATATACACCCCCTGCCTTGGTATGTAGCACAGGTATACACACCCCCTGCCTTGGTATGGAGCACAGGTATATACATCCCCTGCCTTGGTATGGGACACAGGTATACACACCCCCTGCCTGGGCATGGGGCACAGGTATATACACCCCTTGCCTTGGTATGTGGCACAGATATATACACCCCTTGCCTTGGTATGTGGCACAGGTATATACACCCCTGCCTTGGTATGTGGCACAGGTATATACACCCCCAGCCTTGGTATGTGGCACAGATATATACACCCCCTGCCTTGGTATGTGGCACAGATATATACACCCCTTGCCTTGGTATGTGACACAGATATATACACCCCTTGCCTTGGTATGTGGCACAGGTATACAGGCACAGGTTGGAGGAAAGCACGGTGTACTTTAGTCATGGTCTTTAGTCAGAGATGTCTTTGCTACAACTCACCTGACCTCAGCGAAGTGTTCTCAGTGTTCTCCGGTTCTTTATTCTTCAGAAAGACACCAGTCCCTGTCACACAGCTCAGTCCTTAGTCAGACTGGATCTCACACTGTTCCTGTCAGGCTTTTTAAAGCAGGCTGGTTTCCTTTTTATCTAAAAGGAAAGTGCAGCGAAGGTTTCCTTCAGGGTTTCTGTGAAGTCCAACAAATGTGCCTCAAATAAACGACTTGTGGCTGCTGTGACACCATGGAGATCTCCCAGAATCACCCCTTCCCAGTCACAAGCTAGAAAGGAAACTGAAACTGGGACTTTCCATCCTCACCCATATTGTCTGGAGAAACAATACAATGGATATTTATGTAGCATACTGTATGTAGGAGGTGATTTACCAGATATGTGTAAAATAAAAAATAAAAAAAAGCCTGTAAGGGAAAGGCATTCACCGCATACTAGCTCATTATGAAATGCTTACCTCAGAACGAAGCTCTGACGGGTCCGCTAGGACCCCACAGAGGAAGCCGGCATGTTCCCTCGGGGGATCCTTCTGTATACGCGGCTCTGGTGCTGTGGGTGGCTGGAGCTGCGAGACGTCACTCCCGCGCATACGCGCTGGAGCCCGTCTTTCCGGGCAAGGTCCGGCCCTTCGCCGGGACCTCACTGTGCATGCGCCGTGACGTCAGAGGCTGCAAGGAGGGCGAATATCTCCTAAACCGTGCAGGTTTAGGAGATATTCATTTTGCCTACAGGTAGATCTGCACTATTAATCGTATTAAAATCGCAATCTTGATTCTCCCCCCCCCCCCGCCCGTGATCTCCATCACATATTACCGCGATTTTCAGTGCAGTTAATGGAGTCCGACTTGTGGGGCGACTCAGTGCGACTTGACTGTAATAAAGGGCTTAGACGTGAGGTGGCTGGATGTCCACTTTTGTGTTTTTCCAGACAAGATTTTTCCAGCTTTGGCTGGGTCTGATGCTGTGATTGGAGGCAGTCTTGCGCTAGTTGAATCTTCTTTCCCCTTTTGGGGGTTTCCCTGTATAATTTTTATACTGCGTGCCTGCCCGTCGTGCAAGTGCTTCCCATTGGGTTAGCAGCCAAACTTTGGGTGGCCTTCACCTGCCACCCTCTTGAATGTTTTTTTGGAGGATTTCCATCGTCACATATATTCACTACTAATACACGTCCATATTGCCCCGCACGCTCATGAGGATTTCCCAACAGCCATTGATGTTCTTGGTTGAGTACTCTGTTTGCGTTGAAACTCGTTATCCATTTGGGGTCAAATGGTTTTTGTTAACCTCTCTGTGGATAGTGCATGACGTTGTCCTACACCTTATGAGCATTGTTTTTATCCACTATGACCACATACCCCTGAGGAAGATATCGCACTACATCGAAACGCGTTGGGTCCTTCTCTGCATCCCTAGTGCAGCAGATGAGTGGTCTTTTTACCTGTGTGTTCAGTGTTTGCACAATATTTGTTAGTCATCATTACTGTTGTGTTGTATATTTTGTATGCACATTGTTATGTAGGTCACTATCCACTATGCCAATGGATTGAACCTTTTTAAATATATGAATTAAATGTTATATTTTATTTGCTTTGACTGTTTTTGCTGAGTTGGTTTTCCCTTCAAAGTCCCATAGGGGGTTATCTTGTGCTTCTTTGGTATATTTAGGGATGGGGACATAACCAACCGTTTAGGGCTCTTTCACACATACGGTCCCGTTTGGGTCCGCCTGTCAGTTTTTCAGGCGGACCCAAACAGACGCTCCATTGTGATCTATGGAGCGGCGGATGTCAGCGGTGACATGTCCGCTGACTCCCGATCTGCTCCGATCCGCCAGAAACAGACGGATGGAAGCCCTATTTTCCATCCGCCTGGCGGATTGGATCGGATGAGCATGGACAGACGGTCTGTGCTCATCCGATTCTACATAGAAGAGAATGGAGCTCTGACAGTTCAGTCTCTGCACGGAGTGCAGAGACTGTCCTGTCATGCGTCGGCTCAGCGGGGATCAACGGATGGATCCCCGCTGAGCAGCGGAGCCTGTCAAAACGGGCTGCGCATGTGTGAAAGGACCCTTATACACACTGGTTATACTCGCAACTTCCAAGATACTCTAATCCTGACTGTAATAGAAGTCAATGCAAGTCGCCTGAAGCGTCCCCAGGAATTTGACTTGAGTCTCTCCTATCTGGGCAGAGAGCCAAGTCTGAGGTCATAGGTTGATAAAAGAAGTAAAAAGATTCTATGTTTCAAGTGATCAAAGGGTTGAACTCCCTTGTATAGAAGAGTTTAGTTTAACCATTTAAAGACTAACTCTTTTCTGACATTTGTTGCTTACAATAAAAATCCAGTATTTCCTGCTAGAAAATTACTTAGAACCCCCAAACATTATATATATTTTTTAGCAGAGACCCTAGAGAATTGTTGCAATATTTTATGTCACACGGTATTTGTGCAGCGGTCTTTGAAACTTAATTTTTTAGGAAAAATTACACTTTCAAGAAAAAATAAATAAACAGTACTGTTAGCCCAATTTTTTTGTATATGTAAGAAGTTACGCTGCGAGAATCGTGATCTTTATTCTAAGCAAAAAAATTGTGATTCTTATTTTCCCCAGAATCGTGCAGCTCTACCTACAGGTAAGCCTTATTATAGGCTTACCTGTAGGTAAAAGTCAAAAAAGAGGGTATACCTCCACTTTACAGCTGAACTTCAGGTTTGTTAGGGAAACTAAAGAAAACATTAGAAAAGTGGTCCTATGGGATTTTCACTCCTTATTATCCATTTGTTTTTAAAAGCATTCTATTGTTAATGGAGAGCAATGGTGATTGTAGTGTACATCTCTCTTCTGGTTTGTGTTTCAGGTGACAAGCTGCCTGCTGTTGCTAGAAGGACTTACCTCAGTTGCTGGGCAGATCTTCAGTCAGCTGAGTGAGCTGAGCACTCATACTTCTACTTCTCAAAGACAACCTCTGGATATGACCCTGAGCATGTGCACTCAACTTCCTTGGTCGGCCATGGCGAGGCTTGTTCTGAGTGGAACCTGTCCTGTTAAACCGCTGCATGGTCTTGGCCACCGTGCTGCAGCTCAGTTTCAGGGTCTTGGTAATCTTCTTATAGCCTAGGCCATCTTTATGTAGAGCAACAATTCTTTTTTTCAGAATCTCACAGAGTTCTTTGCCATGAGGTGCCATGTTGAACTTCCAGTGACCAGTATGAGAGTGAGAGCGATAACACCAAATTTAACACACCTGCTCCCCATTCACACCTGAGACCTTGTAACACTAATGAGACACATGACATCGGGGAGGGAAAATGGCTAATTGTGCCCAATTTGGACATTTTCACTTAGCGGTGTACTCACTTTTGTTGTCAGCGGTTTAGACATTAATGGCTGTGTGTTGAATTATTTTGAGGGGACAGCAAATTTACGCTGTTATACAAGCTGTACTCTCACTGCTTTACATTGTAGCAAAGTGTCATTTCTTCAGTGTTGTCACATGAAAAGATAGAATAAAATATTTACAAAAATGTGAGGGGTGTACTCACTTTTGTCAGATACTGTATATGTTTTATAACAGAAAATAAAGAATATGTTTTTTGTTTTTTTAAAATCTGCAGCCTTTTATGTAATAAAAAATAAAAACTCAGCGGTGATCAGTTACCACCAAAAGAAAGCCTTATTGTGTGAAAAAAAGTGCTTAAAATTTGGATGACCGAGCAATTGCCAGTTAAAGTAGTGCAGTGCAGAATAGCAAAAAATGGCCTGGTCATGAAGGGGGTGAAACCTTCCAGAGGTCAAGTGACTAAAGTGTATTTAAATCCAATAAAGGGGCCGCAGCGTAAAGATTTCCCACAACCTTAATTGTGTGTTTATTTTACTATTTAGGTATGGTGTTTATGGTATGATGGGTGTTAAAGCAAATTTCAGCACATATTCAAGAAAACATTGGATGAGGTGGAGAGGAGGCAGGGATGGCAACCTAGCCCCTTGGCACAGGATTGGGAACACTGTCGCAATCACTGTAGTGATTCCCCACTTTCACAGGGGTCTTACAGGTATGGAATATGTATATTTTCAATGGTCCAAGCTAACTATGCTATAAAGACCTCATCTAAAGTTCAGCTGTAAGGCCCCATTCACACCATAAAAAGGCATAAAATCTTATGAAAACTGCATGTGCATTGATACTTTTGACAGGCAGGGTTTTTATGAAAGAAGTGATCCTATTGGTCTCTTCTGTTATAAATGCTTCCCCAGGCCTGTCAGCTGTAATGTACACTGAGCAGTGCATGCGCAGCGTACATTTTATTTGAATTGTGCCATGAGGATGTGATCCCTGGGCATAGGTGCAGGAGTGATGCCATTGTGGCCTGGTCATTCAAATGGCCAACAAACGGAACGCAGAAGGAAGACCAGGAGAAGATGGAAGCACTTCTGCCCCAGTGGGAGCTCAAGGGCATTGTTTGACAGGTAAGTCTGTCACAATGTGCTAATATGTGGTGCATACTACTATATTATGGCAAAATCCTCCTGGGAGTCCATGTATTAAAAACAAAGCAGAGTTAAATTCCACTTAAATGGGATGTACAATCCCATAGGTTTTGTAGTATGGTTATGTTGCTTGGATCATTGTAAATATGTATATGCCATACCTATGAGAAAGCTGTGCATGAGTCACTGTAGTAGACACCGCTACTACAGTGACCTGTGCCAAGATTCTGCCTCTCTGAATAGCGAACACAGGGGGTCACTCGCTTGGCACAGCCACCATTCACAGATTGTCTTGTATTTTTTTCAATATATAGAAGGCATCCACTGATTAGATGAGGGGGAGAGGAGGGCAGGGATGCCAACCTAGCCCCTTGGCACAGGATTGGGAAGAGTGTCGCAATCACTGTAGTGAATCCCCACTTTCACAGAGGTCTTACGGGTATGGAATACGTATAATTTCAATGGTCCAAGCTAACTATGCTATAAAGACCTTATCTAAAGTTCAGCTGTAAGGCCCCATTCACACCATAATAAGGCATAAAATCTTATGAAAATTGCATGTGCATTGATACACATTTACATGCGTTTTTATGTGCAGAATATGTTGAAGAAGCAGGGAAGTAACAAAAGGAAAAAGCAGCTGCTGTTATAGACACAAAATGGAATCCCCCCAAGTACATTTCCTATGGAACCCATGGTGCTTTTAACTTAAAAAGTGCAAAAGAAGCCATAGAAAAAAAGATCAATGCTGTAAGTAGCATTACAGGCCAACTACAGACTTTATACATTTCTCCAGTTATATTGTGCAGCATGGGAGTACAAATAGCCAAAGCAGCACCCACAACTATGAACATTTGTAAAAAATTAAATAAATAGAAGAAGATCTAGATATATATATAATTGGATCCATGCAGCTGGCGTCTTGCTATGATTTATTCTGTTTTATTTAATTCAGTTATACAAAGGATCATGGATAGACTTTTGGGACTCAATGCGAGATAATGATGCTATTTACATGTAAAGGAGATGGAGTATGGGTGGGACGGTGTGTCATTCGCATTTATGCTGTATTGTATGTTCACAAATTCATATACAATTTTGCTTTACTTAATAATTCATGGTGATATGAAAATGTGGTGCTCTTTATAACTAATGGACTATTTGTATGGCTAAAAAGTGTTGTTGTTGACTTTTGGACTGTATGTAACCAAAAAAAACTTTTAATTAATTATACAGTAGAAGTAAATTTAAATTGAATGTAGCAATAGCCAAAGAACAAATTGTTGTTTAAACAGAATATCAATGTCTAATGTAAACTCAACATTTCATATTCCTAATATGTACCATGTGTACCTGTGTTAAAACATATCCTGTTCTCTTTTTATTGCTTCCTTTGTGGGAAATCCCTGGTGTTCTTGCCAGTCCCCCTGCTTTCCTATTAAAAACTGACCACACTAAGCACAAGAGCACAGCATGGTCAATTCTCTAGCTGTGCTGGGAACTCAGCCTGCTCTCCTCCAATGATCAGACTTATACTGAATCCTCCTGTGGACAGCCTTTCACTGGGAAGCTCAGTGTTTTGCTGTTTCTCCTCCCCCAGCTCTTATGCAGTTGAGAGCAGAAAGAATGTGATCACTTATAAAAAAGGGGCAAAAGGGGTTTATAACTTTATATATATATATATATATATATATATATATATATATATATATATATATATACGGTCGTGCTAAAAAATTTGCATACCCTGGATGAAATTGTGACATTTTGAAAAAACTGTATTTTATTTACGGATAGTAAACATATCAAGTCATTTATTATCACATAGTTGTTTGGCTCCTTTTTAAACCATAATGATAACAGAAATCACCCAAATGGCTCTGATCAAAAGTTGGAATGTTTGGCCTTGGTACAGACACACAAGGTGACACACACAGGTTAAAAAGTCAATCAAATGATAATTTCCCACATCTGTGGCTTTTTAAATTGCAAATAGTGTCTGTGTATAAATGGTCAATGAATTTGTTAGCTCTCACGTGGATGCACTGAGCAGGCTAGATACTGAGCCATGGGAAGATGGCCACCTGAGCGGCTGCACAGCGGCGTCTTCTCCATAGAGGGCGCTAGTGTGCTGACAATACCTGTGTACTGGCTGACGGCAATACCTGTGTACTGACAATACCTGTGTACTGGCTGACGGCAATACCTGTGTACTGACAATACCTGTGTACTGGCTGGCGGCAATACCTGTGTACTGGCTGGTGGCAATACCTTTGTACTGACAATACCTGTGTACTCACAATACCTGTGTACTGGCTGGCGGCAATACCTGTGTACTGACAATACCTGCGTACTGGCTAGCGGCAATACCTGTATAGAGACAATACCTGTGTACTGGCTGGCGGCAATACCTGTGTACTGGCTGGCGGCAATACCTGTGTACTGGCAATACCTGTGTACTGGCTGGCGGCAATACCTGTGTACTGGCAATACCTGTGTACTGGCTGGCGGCAATACCTGTGTACTGGCAATAACTGTGTACTGGCTGATGGCAATACCTGTGTACTAGTAATAACTGTGTACTGGCTGGCTGCAATACCTGTGTACTGGCAATACCTGTGTACTGACAATACCTGTGTACTGGCTGGCTACAATACCTGTGTACTGGCTGGCTACAATATCTGTGTACTGGCAATAACTGTGTACTGGCTGGCGACAATACCTGTGTACTGACAATACCTGTGTACTGGCTGACGGCAATACCTGTGTACTGACAATACCTGTGTGTTGGCTGGCTACAATACCTGTGTACTGGCTGGCGGCAATACTTGTGTACAAACAATGTCTGTGTATTGGCTGGCTGTAATACCTGTGTACTGGCTGGCTACAATACCTGTGTACTGGCAATAACTGTGTACTGGCTGGCTGCAATACCTGTGTACTGACAATACCTGTGTACTGGCTGGCGGCAATACCTGTGTACTGACAATACCTGTGTACTGGCTGTCTTCAATAACTGTGTACTGGCTGGCTTCAATACCTGTGTACTGGCTGGCTGCAATACTTGTCTACTGGCAATAACTTTGTACTGGCAATAACTGTGTACTGGCTGGCGGCAATACCTGTGTACTGACAATACCTGTGTACTGGCTGGCTGCTATACCTGTGTGCTGGCAAAGCCTGTGTACTGGCTGGCTGCTATACCTGTGTGCTGGCAATGCCTGTGTACTGGCTGGCTGCAATACCTGTGTACTGACAATACCTGTGTACTGGCTGGCTACAATACCTGTGTACTGACAATACCTGTCCAGGGGCGTAACGATAGGGGTTGCGATTGCAACCGGGCCCCATGCTCCAGGGGGCCATGTGCCTCCCTTGTACTCCTGGATAGGAGGGATGGTGGGGGCGGCATTTAGAGGAACCAATCTCCCCCATCTTCCTCCTAATGCAGGCGATTGGTTCCTATATATATGCTGCCCCCGCCGCCCCTCCTATCCAGTTTACTTGTCTTTTGCTGTTCCCAGGGTCCCTGTGTGCTTCCCTGCCCCCCCCCCCCCACAGAGCTGCTGTCTTCCCCCCTCCTCTCTCCTGCCAGCTTCTGTAGAAGAGGTGTCATGATGGAGAGATGGGTACGGGTCAGTAAATTTGTCATTTGCCAGCTCCTTCCTTTTCTGAATGGACAGAGTCAGTGATTGGTACCATTTGGTTCATTCATAACTGAAGCATAGTAAACAGTTTTTACTATACTTCCATTTCTGAATGAATGGGAGGCTCGGTACACAACTATCAGGGGTCAGGTGGGCCCTTCGTAATTTCTTGCACCAGGGCCCTGAAGGTTTTAGTTACACCTCTGTACCTGTCTACTGGCTGGCTGCAATACCTGTGTACTGGCTGCATATTGTGTTACTGGCTGCAATATACCCCACCTGTGATGCTGAGCTGTATACTGTATCCTGTGATGCTGAGCTGTATAATCCTGACACAATATGTGGAATACAGGGGACAGAGTGGGTAAATTCTATAAGGGATGGGGCTTATGAGAAGTAGGAGGGGGTCAAAAGGAAGGGCGGGGCCTGGCACCCCCCCATCCTAAAACGTCACCAGCCGCCACTGTGGCTGTATATTCCAGAGCTCTGCTGGCTACCTCTGCTCTTATGCTTCTGGGCGCTGTAAGGCTCCATTTACATGGGACGCTGTTTCAACCTTCTTTGAATGATTTTTTTTGACAGCTAGAAGCCGGTGTCTAAAACAACCGTTTTGCCACGTTTTGCATGACGTGTTTAGTGGCGTTTTGTCGCGTTTGCATCTAGGAAGGTTTTTTTATTATTTTTTTAAAAATGGAAATGGCTGTAAAAGAAATGATCCTAGACACGAGTTCCCGCGTTTAGGCGCGTTTAGCGGCGTTTACAAGCTGTTTGGCATTTCAAATGCTTCTGAACTGGCGTCTGAACCCATTTTTTTGCATTCCAAAAAAAGCCTATAAACACAACTACCTGGAAACGACCTTAAACGACCCTGTGTAAATGTACTGATAAGATAACATAGAGGAAAGTTCAGGGGCAGCTGAAAAAAACGCCCAAATGCCTCTAAACGTCCGTTTACTAGCTGCAGTGTAAATGAGGCCTTACACTCCGTGGCTAGGGGGAATTTATCCAGATGAGATGCCGCTCGTCCAGAACAACCCCTGGAAGAGGAGTGAAGCTCAGATTCTCGCCGATTGAGGAGGTACAGACCCGGTCCCCTCCTGGATGCGTGAAGCCTCGCGCCATGAGGAGGAACAATATAGTGTCGCAGACGGAGCCACCGGAGCCAGATGCCTCTCTCAAGCTGAGCTTTGTTGCTGACCATAGGCGTACGCAGGGGGTGTGCCAGGTGTGCCTGGGCAGACCCTAATCACCCCATGCGGAGCCGATTTCCCCTGCTGATATTTCACCAAAGCCCCCCAACAGGGCTCTTAAAAAACTTGTAAAAAAGAATAAAAAAAATAAAATAAAAATAAAAAACAACTGACACCATCCACTGCCCTACTGACAAGTCCACTGCTCTACTGACACCATCCACTGTCCTACTAACACTGTCCATGTTTTAATACATTTGGGGTGCACACCCTAATGCAATAGGCTGCGCACACCTATGTTGCTGACATAATGTCAGCGATTGCTACATTCCAGGCCACACTCACTGCGAAGATTAAGGCGGTTCAGCTCAACATGCGCATCATGAGGCAGGACATAGATAAACTCCGGTCTCGAGTGAAGGAGATGGAGCAGTGGGTAGGCCTCACAGAGGACACTGTCACTGAGCACTTCTCTGCTCTTCGCACCCTCCAGACCAAACTTAAAGCCCTGGAATACAAAATGGACGACGCGGAAAAAACGCAACAGGGGAAAAAATCTCTGTATTGTGGAGTTAGCAGAAGGAGTGGAAGGCACTAACCCCACATTGTTTGTGGAGGACTTGCTGCCCACCCTGCTGCCGAATGCCTAGTTCTCCCCCTACTATACTGTTGAGAGAGCACATTGTGTTCCACTCAGGCCTACGACTTCTCAAACTTTCGAGATAGAGATGAGGTGCTCCGCGCTGCTAGAGTTCAGGGAGAAGTGTGTTATCAAAATGGAGATTGCTAATTTTCCCGGATTACTCTATTGAGACCCAAAAGCTCAGGAAATCCTTTGACCAAGTGAAAGCAGTGTTGAGGGCTCGCAACATTCGATACAGCGTCCTGTTTCCAGCTCGTCTACATGTTCAAGATGGAGAAACAGTTCGCTCCTTCACTTCCCCTAGAGAAGCATCATCCTAGATTGACAACCTGCCACCTCAACGCTGATCGGGCGGGAAGAGAAGTACCTTGCTTCTTTACTATCACCTTTGATACCTGATCGTTCTATGATATGGGGACCCCCCTCTTTTTGCGGTTCTTTGCTGCTTGTTGGGGTAACCCCCATACCCCATACCTTAGCACCATTTTGCAGATAAAATAATCAGTTTCTACCTGTTCAAGTTTTTTGCCCCTGATTACTTTTGCATATGATAATCAATATCATCCCCCTTGGGAAGACATTCAAAATCCCTGATGACTCCCTAATCCAGTTCTGACCCTGCTACCTGATTCAGGTTCACTTATGGTCCTGCCCAGGAGAAGACCTATCACTACTGCAAGCATTATTATATGCTGATTGTTTGCCAGCGCCTTCATTGTACCGAAGGTGTTTTTTTAAAGTGAGCCGATCCACCTGGCTCACGTCCCTCTGTTTTTGCCTTAACTGACTGGTTGTTCTGGGGTTCTATGCTCTCCATGTTTGGGATGGGGGATGCAGGGAGGGGGGTGTGTTGATTTTGCTCCGTAGGGGTTGAGAGGATTGGGAGCGGTGTTATTTCATGGTTTTGTTTTAGGGCCAGTTCACACCACACGCAGTCCAGTACGTTTTTATTCTGCATAAAAAACGCATGGAAAGTAGGTTATATGGTTTCCAATGGCATAGTTCACACCAGTGCAGTCAGTTCCAGTCAGTTCCAGCTCCAGGAAAAAAAGTAGAACATGCTGCATTTTTCATGCACTGAACTGTACTGGAACGCGGTAAAATGCATAGAAAACGCACCGGAACGCACCTACATGCACCAAAAACGCATTGGTATGCACCTACATGCACCAAAAACGCACTGGAATGCACATGTCCTGAGAAAAAGTGGGAAAAAACTGCACTGGACTGCATCAAAAACGCATCAAAAATGCACCGGAACGGACCGGAGAAGCGTCAAAAACGTGCATGCAGAAAAGCATCCGGAACGCATTTCTATGGTGTGAACTGGCCCTTAATCCTTTTTTTTTCTGGTTTGTTTGATGCTTTATGTTCTCTGTTATGAGTTATATTATAGTTTACTGAAATGTGTGACACAAAATGTGCTGACCTCTGCATCTTTATCTGTTTTTCTACCATCCGGACTCTTATCCATGCTACTAATGATTTATGCCACTCTAATCCTAGCCTTGACATATGTACCTAAGCTCTCATGTCACAACTTACCATGATTTCATGGAATGTCCGGGGTCTTAACTCGGCGGTGAAAAGCTCCTTAGTATTCAAATTTCTTGAAAAGTAAAAACCACATATTTGTACACTGCAGGAGACTCACTTCCAGGGCTCCAAAATCAGAGGTCTCAAACGACCTTGGGTCAGTTTGCATTTTCATGCGACTTACTCCAACTACGCCAGGGGTGTGAGTATTTTTCAAGTATTGGAGGTTGTAGATGATAGAAAACCTATCATCCTTAGTTACTCCATCTTGTTAGGGTAAATGTTGCTTTAAGAAGTTTATGCTGACAACGTTTTCTGTTCATCTCGGCAGGGTTTTGTTCCTCTGCATGCCACATTGAAATCGTTGTAAATGGGATTGTTCTACCTCATTGATTCCTACTATCCAAAAGATAGTAGATGTTGGAGGTTATGAACTTTTTATGAGTGTGGGGACCGCATCAACCTCATTCAGCGTACTTTTACGTTTGACTGGGTTCCAGCAAACTCTGGAGACTAAAACCTCGGGACCTTCACTCAGAGGACGTCACATGTTTATACACCAAAAATGAAAAGTTCTTTAAACTTATGATTCCTCGAAAAGTGGCGGCTCAATTCTGGGGCCTGTAAGGTACTTTAGTACCATTCAACACTGTACTCTCGAAT
>BLSH010388277.1:253413-268695 GCA_018402905.1 Glandirana rugosa | reverse complement strand
TTTCTTTGGGGATTGCATTGGCACGGTCTTATGACAGCATCATTGGGTTTAATGGATGTAGATCATATGAAGCTGTCCTCCAGATCTCAACAACCTGGGGGACAGAATACAAACCTAGTGAAGGGGCCCCATATTGAAGAACGCATACCCCCCCAAAAAAATCACAACAATCATCCCCATATCCAGACACTTGAGTGATATGGCGGTCCCTAAATGGGACCTCTAGATATATTTACATCCACATATGGGACCCACTGCTGGATAAGCCTCCCCGTCCCGCCATAGTTACCACAGTGGGTCCCATATGTGGATGTAACTTACCATCATGGGTCGGTACTTTGTATGTCCACCCAGTTTTCCCACTGGGGCCCCTACTGGGCCACCACCGTCCCGCCATTCGGCGACCAATATCTGATATGGCCTTTCTTCCTTAGACGAATAACAAAGGCTGATACTGTTCGCCTAATAACACCCGATGCAGCCACTAGAGACGGATAGTGTCCATCTGCCATATACATTCACATTGCTGGCTTTCAAACAACCGTTGCTGACAGTTGGGAGGGTCATTGACACGAAAGAGGCGGATCTGACACCGTTCCGCCTTGCACAAGCTTACGTCTTATGACACATGAGGGGTACGTTGTAGCTCCGGAAGCGGATCTATTATTCAGGCTCTTGTAGAGCCGGGAGACTTTTGCAGTTGCACCGCAGCGTCACTTCCGGTGCGCCAAGACAAGCAAATTGCTTTGGCGCCAAATGCTCTGTATTTAAACCATGCCCCCTGTCTCTAAGCCAAGACGCCGACGAATCTGCGGACGCTTGATGCTATTCCATACACACAAGGTACTTTAAATATATTTAGAGGTCCCATTTAGGGACCGCCATATCACTCAAGTGTCTGGATATGGGGATGATTGTTGTGATTTTTTGGGGGGGTATGCGTTCTTCAATATGGGGCCCCTTCACTAGGTCTGTATTCTGTCCCCCAGGTTGTTGAGATCTGGAGGACAGCTTCATATGATCTACATCCATTAAACCCAATGATGCTGTCATAAGACCGTGCCAATGCAATCCCCAAAGAAATCTGGGTATGTGTTCAAAAGCTCAAAATATTTAATGTCCCCAGTTTGATTTACCCCCAGATGATCAACAAACACTTATATCTCTTCCTATCATTATGACTACTAGGTGATGTGTGCAGATAGTTGGACTTTGTCTGTCTTCATTTTGGCGCATCAAATCTGTAAGTTGCACCTTTTGACCATTGATAACCTGCATAGGACTAACAATGATATGATCTATTGGTGACAAACAATTTTGTATTATATAGCTACCTCACCTCTTCTGTTGAGGATTGGGGCTCATTGTACACCTGACAGTGGCGATATATGCATTCACAGACCTGCTATAGCATAGAGACTGGTAACGAAATGGTCAGAGGTCTAAATACAGAGTGTCCCTCTCTTTCATAAAGTATCAAGGTACCCCTTTTTTCTACTTTTATGTACAATATAAATGAAAGGTTTCATATAGATCAATTAACCAATATGTATATGATCAGACTTGAACAAGATATATATATATGTGTCCGACAAACTGAATATTATGTATAAATGTAAAAGATAAATAATACATTAGTACTCTATGTTTATTGAACTTTGTTATACTTACTTAGGATACGGATACCTGTAATTGGTTTCTGCTCGATTTCCCCTGAGGAAGCCGCTTTTTGGCGAAACGCGTTGGGAAGAACAGATATGTATCCCACACCTATCAGTCACTGGAGTTCACTGTTATTCCGCCGACTGAGAGCATATGGACCAATTTTGGTCATTGTACTGTATTATCCAGTTATTCTATTTTGTATCTATTTATTCTTTTCTTAATTGGCGATTTTAATATGTTGTTTATCAATAATAAATTTTGATAAAATATCATATATGTCAGTCTGATCATTCAGAGAGAGAAAACCAGTACCGTTAAAGTCCCATTATCCATCTCTGTGGGGACGGGGTTTTACCCCACACAGATATCATTTCTCATTGTTACATTACAGGGATGTGGTACTGGTATGGCAGTGCTCGATCACATTTTTTATTACTTTTTTAAATGTTGAAAGGTTAAGGCTCCATGCACGCTGGACGCTCTCTGGGTGTCGGATTATGTGGCAGGAGATGCTGCTTAGAAAACATGCTTTTGGCAGTGTTTGTAAGCAGCGTTTATGCGAGTTTTTGCGCGTTTATCGGCGTCAGCGTTTTTGAGCTTTTTTTTTTACTTCGGTAGCTTACATTGACTACAAAAGGCGATGGACACTGATAAACGGCCGTTTAGCTGCGTTTATGAGCGTTTATCGTGTCCAGCATTTTTTGTGGTCAGAAGAACACCAATTCAGGGCGTTCAGATAACAGCCCATAAACGCCACTGCTGTTTAGACTACTTTCACACTGGGACTGGCGGGCGGTAGCGGTAAATCCCCGCTAGTCTCAGCGGGGATTTAGCGCTGTTATAGCAGCGCTATGGCGCCGCTATGCAGGCGGGTGCGCGGCACTTTTAACCCCCCACGACGGGGTTAAAAGTGCCGGCGCTCAGCGCTACCGAGGCGGTGTGCAGCCGCTTCGGCAGCGCTTGCCATTCATTTCAATGGCAGGGGCAGTAGAGGAGCGGTATATTACCGCTCCCCTCACCGCTTCAAAGATGCTGCTTGCAGAACTTTTTGTAACGTCCTGCTAGTGCACCGCCCCAGTGTGAAAGCACTCAGGGCTTTCACATTGGGGTGGATGGGGGGGGGACTTTTGAGGCGCTTTACAGACGCTATTTTTAGCTAAATAGCGTCTGTAAAACGCTCCAGTGTGAAAGTAGCCTAAACGTCATTAAACGTCCATGCATGCGTGGACACATAGGATAACATAAAGGGAGCATTTATGGGCTGTTAAAAAAAAAACGCCCAAACGACCATAAACAGTTGTTTATCAGCTTCAGCGTGCATGGAGCCTTAATGTTTCTGTACCACTAACAAAGTTGGTTGCATGCCCAGTTTTTGTTATGTTGATAAGTTGAATGTACCTGTGCTTGATGTGATTGGATGTAAAGTTTATCCCACCCTGTGTCTCTATGCCAACAAGGAGGGGAATTGTCTTCAAGAATATATACTTGTGTGTGTGCTTCAAATAAAGGCTTATGCTGTTATCCACCCTACATTGAGTTACGGCTAATGTCTGGGTGCTCTGAGGGATCTTGGATCACGCTGGGACTGGGCAAGGGAAGCTAATATGGGCGGACATACTCATCAGGAGTATGGGTTTCGTCACATGCCCCTTGTCTCCCTCCTTGTTTGCTCAGGCCTTGGAGTCCCTGGCTATTCTAATTAGGGTGTCTTCCAAGGTCAGAGGCTTATGGGTGGGACGCCTGGAGCAGAAATTGTCCTTGTACGCGGACGACACCCTACTTTGTTTGAATGATGTGGACCCTGTTGCTCTCGATAGCTTTAACATTTTTCTACACATTTGGTTCATTTCCTGGTATAAGAATTAATTGGTCCAAATCTACCCTCTTCCTGATGATTGTGCAGCTAATCTGAGTTCTCCCTCCCCATTAAATTGGGTTGAGGAGTTCAGGTATTTGGGTGTGCAGGTAACTAGGCGAACCTTGGACTTCTTTGATCGTAACTTCCAACTGCTTTTAACCTTGGACAAAACGTATTGTTTGTTGTGGTCTGGGCTCCCACTGAACTTATTAGGATGAATAAATTTGGTCAAAATGAGGCTTCTCCCACGCTTTAACTATATATTTTGCAATTGTCCGGTCTGGATCCCTGTCTCCTTTTTTAAATAAATATATAGTTGTCTGGGTTCTTTCAGTTGGAATGGGGCCTCCACCCGTTTGGCAAAAACTATATTACCTCTTCCGCCACGGTTGCGGGGACTGGCATTACCTAATTTTCAGATTTATTTTTGGGCAGCGGTTCTGATATCTGCCTACTGGTTGTTTCAAGGTTCCAGAACTAATGCGGCCACGTGTTTGGAGGTGGCCTTCTTGGGATCCCTACTGGACCTCTGTAACTTGATATATAGGGGACCGCAAGCTTACCGCTTCATACCGGGACCAACGCGTACCACATGGAGAGTCTGGGAGGCTGCAACATGGCATTTCTCCATCACGGGCCAACTACCACCTGCTCAACCAGCATGGAGTAATCCTGGGCTGCCCCACTTTCATAACTTTCCGGACCCACAGTTGTGGGCACAGTATGGAATTACGTCTATTGGGGATATTATGCCTACTGGTACCCTGTTAAACATCTCACAACTGTCTCGAAGATTCTGTCTGCCGGGTTAGATGTTGTTCCGGTATCTCCAGCTGTGTCACGCTGCTGGAGCCCAGTTTCCTCAGTCTCCCACCCTTAAAGCTAACCCTATTGAGGACCTTCTAGCCCCTGGTGAGTTAGATAAACCTTTATCAACCCTCTACGGTGCCCTCCTTTGTACTGATCTACCTAAGATGGAAAAGCTATGGGAATATTAGAGGGGGCATATCTCCTCCCTGGACAGGGAGGCTTGGGAGGATTGTCTGCAGAAGGACCCTAAGCTTGTGATCTCCTCTAGGCACAAATTAATCCAGGTCAAATTTCTCCATCTGGTATATTGTACTCCCATGAGGCTGCAGAAAATGTTCCCTGAAAGAGATCCCATCTGTCCCCGCTGTAAACTCCACCCAGGTTCATACATGCATGTTTTGGGAGTGCCCTTTGGTTATGTCCTGCTGGAAGGCTGATTTTGATTAAATAAATCTTAGGCTACAGCTTGCTTTGACACCTACTCTCTCTTTGGCTTTGTTGGGGATCCTGGATGATGAGCAGCGTTCTCTTCACTCTAAGCTTCTTATAGCGTACCTCCTGTGTTACGCCAAAAAAAAATTCTAATGAAATGGTCGTCATTGGCCCATCCTGATGTGTTGGCCTGGGAGGCTATGGTAAACGTGGCCCTCCCTCTATATAAAATTACATATTCCAACTGGAGTTGCCATTGGAAATTTGAAAAAGTGTGGTCCCCTTGGACCTTGACCTGATGCTCCCCCTAAGTAATTGTTGGCTACCTGGCCTGTGAGTTGGATGGGAGTGCTGCTCCACATTAGTTTCCCCTTCCCTCCTCATGCTGTCCTTTTACACTTAACCTTACCCCCTCACCCTAAACATCCTTTTTAGTCTTTCATCCTTCCCTTCCCCTCTTCCTCCCTCCCTCCTCCTTCCTTTGCACGTATGGTACGTGTTGTACTTGGGTATTGGGTGTAGCCTCTCCTCTGGCTTTGATGGTTTCTCTTTTTGGGGTGTGGGAAATTAGCTTGTGGGGATCACTTTACAGATGCAAACATTCGACATGGAGGACAGTTTCTTAAAAATCTGGCGGCTTGCCAGGTTTATAATATCAGGTTTGCCAGTTCAAAACACAAAAACAGAAAACAAAACCTCACCGTCTGGTGCTAAACTAAACAAACAGGTTTCTCTCTATACAGTGTGGGGCTGTCCCTGACACCCACAAAACATAAGCACAGTGCAAACCTTGTTCTTAGAATCCAAATTAGCACACAGAGCTCTCTCAGCTTTCTCCATCTAAGATCCAGGATAGAGCTCTCCCCTGTTCTCTTCCTGGTCATTAAATTCAGATGTAGAGGGATTTGAGTAGACCAGAAAGACCGGCCCGGAACCAGCTCTGCCACGGTGGCCGGCAAAACCCGGGTCAGACTCCGGTTAGTTGCCTCAAAATGATCGCATGTGAGGCGACAAGTATTGCCCATCCATTGTGGTGCCTCGTCACGGCCCCTCGCACAGAGCAACTGTCCCGACCATGCAGTGGGCTTGGGAAAGACCATCTGTGTTATTTTGGAGCCTTCCAGCCCAGTGTTTTACTGAGAACTTAAATGGCTGTAGGGCCAGGAACCACCTAGTCACCCGGCTATTTTTCTCCTGGTTGTTCCACATCCACTTAATGGGGGCATGGTCGGTGACTAGCCTGAGTGACCTTCACAGCAGGTAGTATTTTAGGGCCTCTAAGGCCCACTTGATAGCCAGGCACTCCTTCTCCACAATGGCATAATTCTTTTCATGTCTATTAAGCTTCCTGCTTAAGTAGACGACCAGGTGCTCCTCCTCATCTCTGATCTGGGACAGAACAGCACCTAGTCCCACCTCAGAGGCGTCGGTTTAAACCACAAACTCCTTTGTGAAGTCTGGGGTCACGAGCACCGGCTGTACACAAAGGGCTTGCTTCAATTTCTGGAAGGCCTTCTCAGCTTTGGGATTCCAATTAACCATTCATGATGCTCTACCCTTTGTCAGATCGATCAGGGGGATGGCAATGGTGGCAAAGTCGGGGATGAAGCGTCGGTAATACCTTGCAATCCCCAGGAAGGCCCGACCCTGTTTTTTGTTCACTGGTTGGGGCCACTTTTGAATGGCCTCCATCTTATTGGTCTGGGGCTTAATCAGACCTTGACCAATAACATACCCAAGGTATTTGGCCTCCTCAAGACCTATGGCACAATTCTTCGGGTTGGCTGTTAAACCTGCTACCCTCAATGAATACACCACTACCTGCACCCTGGGCAGATGTGATTCCCAATCTGAGCTGTGGATAACGACATCATCCAGATAGGCCGCTGCATAGGGCCGATGCGGCCTCAGAGTCTTGTCCATCATCCTCTGAAAGGATGCAGGGGCCCCATGCAGACCAAATGGCATTCGTATGTATTGGAAGGACCCCTCGGGGGTAGAGAAGGCTGTTTTTTCCTTCGCTGACTCTGTTAGGGGGTTCTGCCAGTATCCCTTAGTTAGGTATAGGGTTGTTATGTACTGGGCACCTCCCAACCTATCCACAAGTTCATGAACCCGCGGCATCGGGTATGCGTCAAACTTAGAAACTTCATTCAGCTTCCTAAAATCAATACAGAACTGGATAGTGCCATCAGGCTTTGGGACCAGTACTATAGGGCTCGATCAGGTGCTGTGGGACTCCTCTATCACGTCTAACCCCAACATGGTTTTTCTTTCTCTCGCCACCGCCTCTCATCTAGCCTCAGGTATTTGGTAGGGTTTTACATTTACATGGACCCCAGGTTCCGTGATTATGTCATGTTGTAGCACAGTGGTCAATCTGAGTAGGGAAGAGAAAAATTCTCTATTTTTACTGACAAATTCCTTAACGTCGTTTTGTTGCATCAGTGACAAGAACTCGGTTATGGGGACATCCAGGGTTAAGGGTAACTGCCAAATAAACTCTGCTTGTCCTTCCACCATTTTAGGAGATTAACATGGTAAATCTGCTCCAGTTTCCTTTTCCCTGGCTGGTAAACTTTGTAGTTAACTTTCCCTACTCTTTCCCTAATCTCAAAGGGACCCTGCCATTTTGCCAGGAATTTACTTTCGACCGTGGGTACTAGCACTAGCACTCCGGGGTTGAAAGTTTGGGTTTTGGCACCCCGATTGTAAACCCTTCTCTGGGCTTGCTCCATATGCTCTCATACAAAGGGCAGGACAGCTGCAATTCGATCCTGCATCAAGGAGATGCTTCTATATGAGGTGGCCACTCCTTCCCACATCTCCTTTGTCACATCTAGCAGCTCCCTGGTATGTCTACCATAAAAGAGTTCAAAGGGGGAATACCCCATAGACGCCTGCGGAACATCTCGTATGGCAAACATGAGGTACGGCAGCAAAAAATCCAAATTTCGCCCATCTTTATCCACCACCTTTTTTAGCATACTCTCGAGGGTCTTGTTAAACCTTTCAATCAGACTGTCAGTTTGCGGTTGATAAACAGAGGTACGGAGATGGGAGATTTTGTAAAGCTTGCACAATTCTCTGGTCACTCTGGATATGAATGGGGTTCCCTGATCCGTCAAGATTTCTTTAGGGATCCCCACCCGACTAAACACCTGGACCAGTTCCTTGGCGAGGAACGGAGGTATGCCACAAGGGTATGGCCTCAGGATAGTGGGTCGCATAGTACAGGATCACCAGGATGTGCTGGAGTCCCCAGGCAGATTTTACTACTGGTCCCACAAGATCCATGCCAATTCACTCAAATGGCACTTCAATTATGGGAAGTGGAACAAGGGGACTACGAAAATGGGGTGACGGGGCTGTCATTTGACACTCAGGGCATGACTCACAGTATTCTTTGACGTCTGCATACAACCCAGGCCAGAAGAATCTCTGGGTTATTCTCTCCCTGGTTTTCTCCATACCCAGATGTCCCCCAATTACATGACCATAGGCCAGATATAGGACTATCCGGCGGAAGGGTTTGGGAATCACTAGCTGTTCCAGTTCGTCCTCTCTGTGTTTCACCACCTGACACAACAAATCATTTTTAAACGCCATGTAGGGAAACAACCCCTGCCCCCCCCCCCCCCAATTAGGGTCCACAGGTTCCCTATCCATCACCTTCACGTTTTCTCTGGCTCTGAGGAGAGTGACATCCGGTAGTTGTTCTATACCGAAGTCCTCTCTCCGGACCTCTAAGTCAGAGACTACATTCGGTTCACTCTCACTGTCAGGGACAGAGACATGGTCTGGGTCATTAGCCACCTTCTGGGAGCTATCTTCCGACTCCCCAGCCATTACAAGAAAAGGTCCTGCCACCAATCTCTCCTTCCATTTGGCAAAAAGGGTCTGGGTGAGAACTCCTGTGCCTCCTCAGCAGGGGGAGCTTTTTCCTCCAGGATCTCTGTGCCTTCCCCCAACCTCCAAAAATGGGGAAAATCCCTCCCCACTAAGGCTTCATGAAGCAGGGAAGGTACCACTCCCACTGAATGGGTCACTCTGCTGTAAGGGGTGTCAATCTCGACCAGCGCTGTCTGGTAGTCATGAGTGTCCCCATGGATGCAAATGACCCCGAAAGTGCTAGGGTGTAAATATAAAGTGCAGCTCTTAAACCAATGAAAATTAATTTTACCAGGCTCTCATGGATAGCATGTAGAGGTGAACCACACGGATATCCAAAATTCTCCTCTGCTGGAAGTGGAGAGGAAACATTGCTGGAAGTGGTAGCAGAGGAGAATGGATATCCGCGTGGTTCACCTCTACATGCTATCCCTGAGAGCAACAGAATCGTATGAAGCCCTATGAAACAGCTCTACAGTCTGCCGCCAAGTGGATACCTACCATACAAGTGGTTCCTTTGCTGGTTACTTACCAGCTTCTGGTAAGCGCATAATATATATGATTGAGGATTCTCCACGGAATTTTGAATGCTGGCACCAGTCACTTTTATTTGTTTAGATACTTTTCACAACCACTAAATAAGCACCAGGACTTTGTATGATTTGTGTCTATACACATTGGACACTCTTCAGTGTCACTAGTGTCTATAGCAGGGGTAGGGAACCTGTGGCTCTCCAGCTGTTGTAGAACTACATTTCCCATGAGGCATTGCAAGGCTGATGGATACAATTACTCCCAGAAGCATGATGGGAAATGTAGTTCTACAACAGCTGGAGAGCCGCAAGTTCCCTACCCCTGGTCTATAGTATGGACATTTGAATTATAAATATTAGAATTATATATATATGCACTAACTCACTTTAAATATGATGTTCTTATCAGGGTTATACGTGTTATAACATGTTTACTCTATTTACTTTATTTTGTACAGGAACTAATAGTTTCTACTGGGTATTCAAACCTGGTTTATGCGCTGCACTTTATATTTACATTCTTATACAATTTTGTCATTTTGTTGTGCTAGCTGCTTATTTCTGTGTTACCAAGACAGTAAGAGCGGTATTCTCTTATTCTATATTTGAGTGCTAGGGTGTAACCTGGCTGGATTTACACAGCTGCTTTTGAGCAACGTTATCACACTACCAGGAGTCAAGCAGCGCAGTGACGTGTTTCCCATCAATAGCAATCACACACATTTGCTTCTCCATGCAACTTGAGCATGATGCTATACATGCGACCTGTGAAAAAAGAGAAATGCACCTTTAATATAAGCATTATCACATTGCATGGGTTCATCATTCAGGGGACAATTGGCAGCAATATGTCCCAAAGCATGGCATCGGTAGCACTATATGTGTTCTATACACAGTCCTCTCAAGGGCCCCAAGACCTTCCTGGCCTCTATGGCCAGTCTCCAGGCCTAGAGCCCATAGTCTCTTTAGCCGTAGCAGACTTATCAAACTTGCCCACGCCCTTGACCCCTGGAACAGTCTTACCATGTCCGGCGACCAGTCTTTCACCCCTAGATACATTGGAGTGGGTCGCAGATGGGTGTAACAAGTCCTCCGCAGCAGTGTATCCCTCCATGAGGTCCACCAATTGGTTGGCAGTTTTAGGGTCCCCATGACCAAACACACTTCCTCAAAGCAGGAGGGAGCGCATGCAGATACTGGTCCATGACCACATGCTTCACAATCTGGGGGCCTGGCAAGGTCTCAGGTTGCAACCACTTCCTCGTGAGATAGATCAGGTCAAACATTTGTGAGCACGGTGGCTTGTCCATGCAGTAGGACCACTGATGCACCCGTTGAGCCTGGACGGCCATGGTGACCCCCAGGCATGCGAGTATCTCCGTTTTTACAGTCTCATAGTCCTGGGCCTTTCCTGGTTCCAAATCAAAGTAGGCCTTTTGGGATTCACCTGTCAGGAAAGGTGCTAACAGCCCCGCCCACTGTTCTTTTGGCCATCCTTCGCAATCAGCGACTCAAAGGTTGTGAGGTATGCCTCCACATCATCTGCAGGTGTCATCTTTTGCAGGTGGTAGCTGGCACGTACCATCTTTTGTTATGCTGGCACAGGACTGGCGGCCCCTTCTTTAATTCCACCAGGGCCTCTGCAAACTGGGGCTTCATCTCGTGTTGAGCCGCTTGTTGTGCTGTGGTGGCCTCTGCAACTTGGTGGTTGGTTTCCCGCTGCTGCAAATTGCACTCTTTCTGGGCCACAGTGGCCTGTAACAGGGCTTTTACCACGTCCTCCATCTTCCAGGAAGATGCCCGCTGAGTCCACCACGTGTGGGAGAGTAGCTTGTGGGGATCACTTTTCAGATGCAAACATTCGACATGAAGGACAGTTTCTTAAAAATCTGGCGGCTTGCCAGGTTTATTATATCAGGTTTGCCAGCTCAAAACACAAACAAAAACTAAACAAACAGGTTCCTCTCTATACAGTGTGGGGCTGTCCCACCATCCACAAAACATAAGCACAGAGCAAACCTTGTTCTTAGAGTCCAAATTAGAACAAAGAGCTCTCAGCTTTCTACCTCTGAGATCCAGGATAGAGCTCTCCTCTGTTCTCTTCCTGGTCATTAAATGCAGGTGGAGAGGGGTTTGAGTGGAACAGAAAGTCCGGGCCAGAACCAGCTCTGCCACGGTGGCAGCAAAACCCGGGTCAGACTTCCACTAGTCGCCTCAAAATAATTTCATGCGAGGCGTCAAGTATCGCCCGTCCATTGTGGTGCCTCGCATGACGTCACAGGGGTCATAATGTGTACTGTATTCCTGCTTTATAATTTGCACTATTTTATGTGTGTAGCCAATGGCCCCCTTAGGGGTGGCTGGTAGTTGTAGTTCACCTGTTACTCTGCCTTCAATCACACAATTTAACTTTTTTTTTTCCTTTAGAAATAATTTTTATTTAAAGCAAAAAGTCAGTACAATATACTCAGCAAACAAGAGTAAAGGGCAGGTAACATACAAAAGGGGATCAGATAAAACGTGACTTAGTTACAACAGTACAATGCTTGCATTGTTATGCTTACTTGAGTAAATGGCCGTTATCCAGTGGCCTCTACGAATTGCCTAACGTACACGATCTCCGTTTAGTCTTTCCAGGCTATTCATCTGCTATATCAAAAGGCTGCAGGTGTAACTTTGCGCTCCGTGCTGTATCCAGAGAAGGGTGGGACATAATCCCTTAAATTTTGTGTGGGGGGTTGGAGCCTGTGCTCTACTGTAGTCTGAGTATTTTGAAGCATTATGTGTTTCGTTAGGGAGAGGGGCGGCCTAAGAGTGACGTGTTGTCTATCCTGTAAAGGGGGGCCGTGAGTGATATGATGACGCTGTGTACAGAGGCGTAACTAGAACCTTCAGGGCCCCTTTGCAAGAAATTATGAAGGGCCCCCTGACCCTGGCCAGGGCCCTTTCCTCTTCCCACTGATCCTGGGGCCCTTTACTCCTATTGTGGGTCCCTTTATTACGGTACTGCAGTGGGGCCCTTTCACAAGTTCTGCAGCAGGCCCCAGGGGGACCAGGGAAGCACACAGGGGCCCTGGGAACAGCAGAAGACAAGTAAACTGGATAGAGGAAAATGGAGGAGATTGGGTCCTCTAAATGCCACCCCCGCCATCCCTCCTATTCAGGTGTACAAGGGAGGCACATGGGCCCCCTGGACCATGGGGCCCGGTTGCAATTGCAACCCCTGCAACCCCTATCGTTACGCCCCTGGCTGTGTAGGAATGCATGGGCTGGATCCTAATTTGTATGGGACAATTTTACTTTCATCCGTAGTCACTGAACAGGCTGGTACTTTGTTTTTGTTGTTTTATAGAGGGGATGAACTTGGATCGGGTAGAGACAAATGTGGGATGCCCCAAGAAATCAGGAATGGGACCATTCAATATACACCTCCGTATACAGGTGCTGGTTATATAATTAGAATATCATCAAAAAGTTGATTTATTTCACTAATTCTATTCAAAAAGTGAAACTTGTATATTATATTCATTCATTACACACAGACTGATATATTTCAAATGTTTATTTCTTTTAATTTTGATGATTATAACTGACAACTAAGGAAAATCCCAAATTCAGTATCTCAGAAAATTAGAATATCACTTAAGACCAATACAAAGAAAGGATTTTTAGAAATCTTGGCCAACTGAAAAGTATGAACATGAAAAGTATGAGCATGTACAGTACTCAATACTTAGTTGGGGCTCCTTTTGCCTGAATTACTGCAGCAATGCGGCGTGGCATGGAATCGATCAGTCTGTGGCACTGCTCAGGTGTTATGAGAGGCCAGGTTGCTCAGATATTGGTCTTCAGCTTTTGTGCATTGTTGGGTCTGGCATATTGCTCTTCCTCTTCACAATACCCCATAGATTTTCTATGGGGTTAAGGTCAGGCGAGTTTGCTGGCCAATTAAGAACAGGGATACCATGGTCCTTAAACCAGGTACTGGTAGCTTTGGCACTGTGGGCAGTTGGCAAGTCCTGTTGGAAAATGAAATATGCATCTCCATAACGTTGGTCAGCAGCAGGAAGCACGAAGTGCTCTAAAACTTCCTGGTATACGGCTGCGTTGACCTTGGACCTCAGAAAACACAGTGGACCAACACCAGCAGATGACATGGCACCCCAAACCATCACTGACTGTGGGAACTTTACACTGGACCTCAAGAAACGTGCCTCTCCTCTCTTCCTTCAGACTCTGAGACCCTGATTTCCAAAGGAAATGCAAAATTTACTTTCATCAGAGAACATAACTTTGGACCACTCAGCAGCAGTCCAGTCCTTTTTGTCTTTAGCCCAGGCGAGACGCTTCTGACACTGTCTGTTCAAGAGTGGCTTGACACAAGGAATGTGACAGCTGAAACCCATGTCTTTCATACGTCTGTGCGTAGTGGTTCTTAAAGCACTGACTCCAGCTGCAGTCCACTCTTTGTGAATCTCCCCCACATTTTTGAATGGGTTTCAATTCACAATCCTCTCCAGGGTGCGGTTATCCCTATTGCTTGTACACTTTTTTCTACCACATCTTTTCCTTCCCTTCACCTCTCTATTAATATGCTTGGACACAGAGCTCTGTGAACAGCCAACCTCTTTTGCAATGACCTTTTGTGTCTTGCCCTCCTTGTGCAAGGTGTCAATGGCCGTCTTTTGGACAACTGTCAAGTCAGCAGTCTTCCCCATGATTGTGTAGCCTACAGAACTAGACTGAAAGACCATTTAAAGGCCTCTGCAGGTGTTTTGAGTTAATTAGCTGATCAGAGTGTGGCACCAGATGTCTTCAATATTGAACTTTTTCACAATATTCTAATTTTCTGAGATACTGAATTTGGGATTTTCCTTAGTCGTCAATTATAATCATCAAAATTAAAAGAAATAAACATTTGAAATATATCATTTTGTGTAATATGAATTAATATAATATACAAGTTTCACTTTTTGAATGGAATGAGTGAAATAAATCAACTTTTTGATGATATTCTAATTATATGACCAGCACCTGTATATACTATTTCTTCCTCCAGCACTGTCACTTGCTGACCGTTACACTCCTTCACTTCTCTCCTGCACAATACTTGCTTCTTGCCAGTGAGGCCTGAAGGCATATATATTAGGCCTCCATCACGTCTTCCCAGTGGCGTAGCGTGGGTTGTCAGCACCCGGGGCAAGGCAAGTAATTTGCGCCCCCTAACCTGCGGACTTTTAGCACTCCCCGAGTCCCTTTCTACAATAGTCCTGACCAGCCTGATTCCTACACTGGCCACTACACTGATCTCCCTGTCCACTACCCTGACCCTTACACTGATCCACCTGATTCCAATGCGACCACTACACTAACCTCTACACTGACCTACATGATTCCTATACTGACCACTACACTACACTACACTGATCACTACACTACACTGACTGCACTGTCCACTACACTACACTGACTGCACTGTCCACTACACTGCACTTTGGAGAGGAGACATGGACTCCCTTACCAACTTCATGATGGATTTGAATAGAAATGATAGGGGAATAGAACTTCAGTTCGTCTCCAGTAAGGAGAAAATACATTTCCTGGATCTGTCGATTGAAGTGTGTGGAGGTGAGTTGATCACCTCCACCCACTTTAAAGACACTGATCGGAATAGCTACATTAATATAAATAGCTGCCATCATCCAGCATGGTTAAGGTCAGTGCCGGTGAGTCAGTTCCTCAGGTTGCGGAGGAACTGTACTCGGTTGGCAGATTTTGAACGGGGGTACGACCTACTACCGTCGATAAATATAATTACATCGATAAGGCTAGTCACAGAAATTTCACCCACCTCCACTAGTTGAGTGGAGGTGTGTGAAGTTAGCTGTCTAGGTCCTTTACATAAAAGAGGAATGACCTCTGCTTGACTTCAAGATAAGGGGATAGTAAAGATAAGTTTAGGTAGTACTTCAACCATTCCCTCAGGTACAGAGGAGAGGTTTCACGTCACATCACCTGTCACGTCAGTCACATCACATCACCTGTCACGTCAGTCACATCACATCACTAGTCACATCACATCACATCACCAGT
>BLSH010388277.1:205664-216547 GCA_018402905.1 Glandirana rugosa | reverse complement strand
GGGGGGGGGGGGGGGGGGAGGGAGCTGCAGCTTATGTGACAGCTTTCTGCATGATGAGGATTTCATGCAGAAAGCTGTCACAGATCGCCCCCCACACAGTGCACCAAGCACACTGATACCCCTGTCCCCATACATGTCAGTGTCCCCATAAAACAGCCCCCAAAACATCTGTATGACCCCCATCACATCTGTCACCATACACAACATCTGTCACAGTCCCCAAACATCTGTCTGTCCCCGTCACATCTGTCACCATACACAAAACATCTGTATGTCCCCGTCACATCTGTCACAGTCCCCGTCACATCTGTCTGTCCGCCAACACCAAATAAACTCCAATTTGGGTTATTTTTACCAAAGAAATGTAGCAGTATCATTTTTGGTCAAAATTTATGAAGAGAAATTACTTATTTGCAAAATTTTATAACAGAAACGCAGAAAATGCATTGTTTTTGAAAATTTTTAGTCTTTTTTTAATTTATAGAGCAAAAAATAAAAAACCCAGGGGTGATTAAATACCACCAAAAGAAAGATCTATTTGTGTGAAAAAAATTTCATATGGGTACAGTGTCGCATGACCGCGCAATTGTCATTCAAACTGCAACAGCGCTGAAAGCTGAAAATTGGTCCGGGAAGGAAGGGGGTTTAAGTGCCCAGTATTGAAGTGGTTAAAGGGGAATTACCCCAAAGAGTGGGTCCAGGTGTGCCAGAGGGGCTGGGACAGTTTTTTGGGGGTTGAGAGAGGACTGAACATACTAAGCGGCTCTTACAGGGGTAGCGCTATACTACACATCCAATAGTCCATCTCAGGAGTGAGCAAGATAGGGTGGCTATATTCCTACCTACAGTAGGACCATGAAGTGGGGACTTATCCACCCTCTAACAGAAAGTCAGATCACAGCAGCAAAAAAAGAGGAATTTGGAAAAAGCTGAGAGAAAGAGAATTAACTTTTTTTGAGCTAAGAATATACACTCTCCAGCCACTTTATTATGTACATCTGTTCAATTGCTTGGTAACACAACTAGTTAATCAGCCAATCACATGGCAGCAACTCAATGCCTTTAGGCATCTAGATGTGGTGAAGACGACTTGCTGAAATTCAAACCGAGCATCAAAATGGGGAATAAAGGGGATTTAAATGACTTTTGAACGTGGCATGGTTGTTGGTGCCAGACGGGCTGGTCTGAGTATTTCTGGGATTTTCATGCACAACCATCTTTGGAGTTTACAGAGAATGGTGGAAAAAAGAGAAAATATCCAATGAGCGGAGGTTGTGTGGATGAAAATGCCTTGTTGTATCTATGCCACGAAGAATGAAGGAAAAAGGGGTCCAACCCGCTACTAGCAAGGTGTACCTAATAAACTGGCTGGTGAGTGTATACCCCATAGTTTGTGGACTCTATAACTTTCCTATAGATTAAATAATATATGCTGATTTGGGGTTTATTTTCCAACAAATTGTGGCATAATGCATTTTGGCCTAAATTTATGAAGAAAGAATATTTATTTGCAAAATTTTATAACAGAAATGAATAAAAACACATTTTTTTTTTCAAAATGTTCTGTCTTTTTTGTTTATTTAGCATTGAAAGAAACAGGTGGTGATTTAATACCACTAAAAGAAAGCTCTGTTTATTTGGCCAAAATTATAAAACTGGCATTCAGAGTGTGACAGCCCTGAAAGCTGAAAATTGGCGATGTGACATCCTTGCGCATGCGCATGAGTTATTTCACCGCAGCCTGTCCATTCAAGCGCTTAAAGGTCGAGAACCCAGAAAGAAGACTGAGAGAAGAGAGATGTGTTGAAGGCCATAAAGTGCTCAGTTTACAGGTAAGTCTGTCATAATGTGCTAGTATGCATTATAACAGACCTGCAGGGGACACGTGTTTTTATTTTTAAAACTGACTTTACTACTACCAGGCTTTAGGCCTGGTTCACATGTATGCGGGTTTGTTCAGGCACAACAGCCCATTGATTTGAATGGGCTGCCATGCCTGCATTTCCTGCAGAAAAAGGGTGCATGCAGCATTTTAAAAATGCAGTGGCCTTGAAATCGCATCATGCTTTTGCACCATAAGACTTAACTGCAGTTCCTGCACCTGCAAACATGCTGCATGCACTTTTTTCTACTGGAAATGAAGGCATGGCAGCCCATTCAAATGAATGGGCTGTTGTGCCTGCACAAATCTGCATACATGTCAACCATGCCTAAAAGAATCCCATCAAGCAGTGCTGCGTTTCACAGTGTGGAAGATGTCAGCACAGTGCCACTGGACTGGTGGGCCACCATGCTGCTATCCAAATAACAACCAGGTCAGCATTTTGGAACTAGACTGGTAGTTAGAGTATCTCACAAAAGTGAGTTCACCCCTCACATTTTTGTAAATATTTTATTCTATCTTTTCATGTGGCAACACTGAAAAAATGACGCTTTGCTACAATGTAAAGTAGTGAGTGTACAGCTTGTATTACAGCGTAAATTTGCTGTCCCCTCAAAATAAGTCAACACACAGCCATTAAAGTCTAAACCGCTGACAACAAAAGTGAGTACACCCCTAAGTGAAAATATGCACATTGGGCCCAATTAGCCATTTTCCCTCCCTGGTGCCATGTGACTTGCTAGTGTTACAAGGTCTCAGGTGTGAATGGGAGCAGGTGTGTTAAATTTGGTGTTATCGCTCTCACTCTCTCATACTGGTCACTGGAAGTTCAACATGGCACCTCATGGCAAAGAACTCTCTGAAGATCTGAAAAAAAGAATTGTTGCTCTACATAAAGATGGCCTAGGCTATAAGAAGTTTGCCAAGACCCTGAAACTGAGCTGCAGCACGGTGGCCAAGACCATACAGTAGTTTAACCGGACAAGTTCCACTCAGAACAGGCCTCGCCATGGTCGACCAAAGAAGTTGAGTGAACATGCTCAGCGTCATATCCAGAGGTTGTCCTTGGGAAGTTTGAGTGTTGCCAGTATTGCTGCAGAGGTTGAAGGGGTGGGGGGTCAGTCTGTCAGTGCTCAGACCATACGCTGCACACTGCATCTTATTGGCCTGCATGGCTGTTGTCCCAGAAGGAAGCCTCTTTTAAAGACGATGCACAAAAAAGCCCGCAAACAGTTTGCCGAAGACAAGCAGACTAACGTCATGTGGTCTGATGAGACCAAGATAAACGTATTTTGTTCAGATGGTGTCAAGCGTGTGTGGCGACAACCAGATGAGGAGTACAAAGACAAGAGTGTCTTGCCTACAGCCAAGCATGGTGGTGGGAGTGTCATGGTCTGGGGCTGCATGAGTGCTGCCCGCACTGGGAGCTACAGTTCATTGAGGGAACTATGAATGCCAACATGTACTGTGACATACTGAAGCACAGCATGATCCCCTCCCTTCGGAGACTTTGCCGCAGGGCAGTATTCCAACATGATAGGGACCCTAAACACACCTCCAAGATGACCACTGCCTTACTAAAGAAGCTGGGGGTGAAGGTGATGGACTGGCCAAGCATGTCTCCAGACATAAACCCTATTGAGCATCTGTGGGGCATCCTGCAATGGAAGGTGGAGGAGCACAAGGTCTCTAACCGTCACCAGCTCTGTGATGTCATCATGGAGGAGTGGAAGAGGACTCCAGTGGCAACCTGTGAAGCTCTGGTGAACTCCATGCCCAAGAGGGTTAAGGCAGTGCTGGAAAATAATGGTGGCCACATAAAATATTGACACTTTGAGCCCAATTTGGACATTTTCACTTAGGGGTGTACTCACTTTTGTTGCCAACAGTTTAGACATTAATGGCTGTATGTTAAAATATTTTGAGGGGACAGCAAATTTACACTGTTATACAAGCTGTATACTCACTACTTTACATTGTAGAAAAGTATCATTTCTTCAGTGTTGTCACATGAAAAGATATAATAAAATATTTACAAAAATGTGAGGGGTGTACTCACTTTTGTGAGACACTGTATATATGGGGAGCCAGTCTTTTTGAGGCGCTGATGGGGCTCCCAATTTGCGGGCAGCGCGGGCTTACTGGGCAGCTGCTTTGGGCCCTAAAACAATGACAGGGGCCTGGGCAGCTGCCCCGTTTGCCCTGCGTTAAAGACAGCCCTGACTGGTAGGTGGCACTGGTGGGTGGCAATGACAGATTGCACTGTCAGGTTGTCATTCCCTGGTGGTCCTGGGTGGCATCTGAAATTGGCACTCCATGTTGGGCATTGTGCCCCTTACCTGGTGGGCTAGGGTGAGCTCCGTGGTGGTCTAGGATTGGCTCCCTGGTGGTCAGGATCGACTCCCTGGTCCTATCCTTGGTGGTCCCTGGGTGGGCATTCCCTGGTGGTCCTGGTGGGCTCCCTGGTGGTCCTGGGTGGCGATCCTAGGAGAAGCTGCACTGATAAACAATCAGCGCAGACCCCCCCTGTCAGGAGAGCCATTGATCGGCTCTCTTCTACTCACGTCTGCAGATGCGAGTAGAGGAAAAGCCAAAAACGGCTCTTCCCGTTTACACTGTGACCAGCCATGATTGGTGGCGGCTGATCATGTGGTAAAGAGCTTCCAATGGAAGCTCTTTACCAAGATCGATAATGTGGTGGTTCAGACTGACACACCGCAACACCGATCACTGCGGGTTATCCTGAGGACGTCAATAGACGCCCAGTCAGGATAATGAAACTACCGCCCGACTGTCATTTGTCTATAGGCCAGGCGGGAAGTGGTTAAACACAAGGCCAAGGTGACCCTCCAGTGGTTACAGCAGAAAAATGTGAGTGTTCTGGAGTGGCCATCACAGTTTCCTGACCTTAATATCATCGAGCCACTATGAGGAGATCTCAAACGTGTGGTTCATGCAAGATGACCAAAGACTTTGCATGACCTGGAGGCATTTTTCCAAGACAAAAAGGCAGCTATACCACCGCAAGAATTCGGGGCTTCATAGACAATTACAAAAGACTGAGAATTGTCATTGATGCTAAAGGGGGCAATACACAGTATTAAGAACTAAGGGTAAGCAGACTTTTGAACAGGGGACATTGTATTTGTATACTTGTTGCCATGTTTAGTTTCATGATTGTGCCATTCTGTTATGACTTACAGTTGAATATAAATCCCATAAGAAATAAAAGAAATGGGTTTTGCCTGATCATTCATGTTTTCTTTAACCCCTTCCTTACCGGGCCATTTCTGACACTCCTCTCCTACATGTAAAAATCATCATTTTTTTGCTAGAAAAATACTCAGAACCCCCAAACATTATATATGTTTTTTTAGCAGGTACTCTAGGGAATAAAATGGCAATCATTGCAACTTTTTATATCACGCGATATTTGCGCAGGAATTTTTCAAACGCGTTTTTTTTGGAAGAGAAACAGTTTAGTGAATTAAAAAAATACAAAACAGTAAAGTTAGCCCAATTTTTTTGTATGTTGTAAAAGAGGATGTTACGCCAAGTAAATTGATACCCAACATGTCATGCTTTAACATTGCAAACACTCGTGGAATTGCGCCAAACTTTGGTACATAAAAATCTCCATAGGCGACGCTTTAAAATTTTTTACAGGTTACATGTTTAGAGTTACAGAGGAGGTCTAGTGCTAGAATTATTGCTCTCGCTCTAACGTACGCGGCAATACCTCACATGTGTGGTTTGAACACCGGTTACATATGTGGGCGGGGCTAACGTATGCGTTCGCTTCTGCGTGCGAGCTCGCGGGGACGGGGGGACTTTAATTTTTTTTTTTGTTATTATTATTCATTTTACTTTTATTTTTTTATTTTTACACTGTGTCTTTAATTATTTTTTTTTTGATCACTTTTATTCCTATTACAAGGAATGTAAACATCCCTTGTAATAGGAATGGTGCGTGACAGGTCCTCTTTATGGAGAGATGTGGGGTCAATATGACCTCACATCTCTCCTGCAGGCTGGAAAGACTGAGATCAGAAAAAAAAATTCCGATCCCAGCCTTTCCAGCCGTGATCACGGCTTTGTTTACTAAAGCCGGGCCGGGCGTGACGTCATAACATCGCGCCCGGTCCTCCGAGGGTCATAGAGATGACTGGTGACCAGATGGTCATCAGTCATCTCCCTGACGACACTCCAGCGGCGACGGATCTCTTCTCCCTGCCGCCAATCGTACGGGCGGCACGGGAGAAGCACCGAATGGCGGCGGGAGGGGGGGACGTCCCCTCCCGCTGCCTACAAGAACGATCAAGCGGCTGAACTGCCGCTATGATCGTTCTTGTGGTGTGCAGAATCGCCAGCTGAAAAAAATGATATCTGAATGGTGCCTCTAGCTGCTGGCACCATTCAGATATCCCCCCTCAAAGTCTAGGACGTCCATGGATGTCCTACCGGCGGGAAGGGGTTAAAAATCGTATGTACAGTATACTACCAATTCTCCAAGGGCATGCAAACTTTCGAGCACAACTGTATACACAAATGTTTTGCCTTTCATTTCTATTTTAAACTGAATGGGCTGTTTTACAAGGCGAGGATTTACATATACTTTAAACCGTCCCTGCTGACATGCTATTCTTTGTATGCTGTTGTGGCAGATAAAGTGGTTAAATCCCCCTGCTGCTCCAGCCCTGGTGCCTCCATACCACTTGTTACATTCAAACAGTCACTATTTTTTCTCTGTGCTGTGTAATGGTGATTCATTAGTGCAGCAGGGAAGTGACTTAGGCACATGACCTGTTTATGGGTTGGATTTGGGACAGCAGATTCTTTTTTTGTGCCTATAGGCTGCTGAAATATAAATCTGGTCCTGCTGTTGCAGTGATACATTGCTCCTCATTGTGAATAGAACCCTAAACAATATGGCAATTGCAGTCAATGCAAATGCACAGCCAGGGCCGGCTCTACCACTAGGTGGAGTAGGCGGCCGCCTAGGGCACCACTGCCATCCAGGGTGCCCATCCGCTGTTGATCCGTCACTACTCTGCATCGATCACTCATGTCACTGGAGAGGCGTGGCTGGCAGCACACCAGGGCGGTAAAATGAGGCGGATCCAGGGGCACAGGTGCAGACCTGTGGACCACGGCTAAAGAAATGGGTAGAAAGGCTCTGCAAAAATCTCTACCTTCATCATATACATTGACAGGGCAAAGGGGGTGGAGCCAAAGGGGGGGCGGCAAAATGAAGTTTCGCCTAGGGTGTCAAAAATCCTTGCACCAGCCCTGTGCACAGCAGTACATCACAAGGCATATGCCATGCATTGCAGCACACTGCATTCCAAAAAACTAGTTGTGTGTGTGTGTGTGTGTCTATTGCTCCACCTAGCAAACTAAAGAAACACACTTTAACCGCTTCAGCTGTGGAAGGTTTACCCCTCTTCATGACCAGGCCATTTTTTGTGATACGTCACAGAGTTACTTTAGCTGAAAATTGTGCGGTCGTGCGACGATGTACCAAACTAAAATTGATGTCCTTTTTTCCCACAAATAGAGCTTTCTTTTGGTGGTATTTGATAACCTCGTCTGCGGTTTTTATAAAAAAAAAAAAGACCAACAATTTTGGAAAAAATATATATGTTTTGCTTTCTGCTATAAAACACATCCAATAAATTTAATTTTTCATAAATGTAGGCCAATATGTATTCTGCCACATATTTTTTGTAAAAAAATCCCATAAGCGTATATTGATTTGTTCAAAAGTTATAGCATCTACAAACAATGAGATATATTCATGGAATTTTTATTTACAATGGGATATATTTATGGAATTTTTATTCATTACATTTTTTACTAGTAATGGCAGCAATCCGTGACTTATAGCAGGACTGCAATATTGTGGCGGATAAATCGGACACTTACATTTTTGACACTTTTTTTGGAACCAGTGACAGTAATTCAGTGATCAGTTCTTAAAAAATGCACTGTCACTATACTAATGACACTGGCTGGGAAGGGGTTAACATCAGGGGCGATTCATGAGTTAAATGTGTTCCTAGGGAGTACTTGCTAACTGTATAGGGGATGCTTGTACTGTGGGAATGCAGAGATCCGTGTTTATGCTTGGCAGAAACACAAGATCACTGCCTTCCCTTGTCACAGAATGGCGATCTGCCTTATTTACATAGGCAGATTGCCGCTCTGCCTGTGCCTCGAATGGGCCCCAGCGGATATTGTGTCCACCGGACCCGCTGATTGGCTCCTGTGTCCAGTCACAGTGGGAGTGGGTCGCCGTACGTGAGTGATTCTGCACACAGGAGCCACCGCCCCACAGTAAATGTATGGGGCGGTCGGCAAGAGGTTGAATTGTAACATATGGTAAAAAATGGATTGCCAGGCTCAAAATATGCCCACACTGAACATACAAATGGGCCACAAGGTGAAAGAGTCCAAAGTGCCATTAATTGTTCATAATATCATCACATGTGTTTCAGCGCCCGCTTGCATACTTTGAGTTGCCTTGGGCTACTTATTAAGGAAGGCCTGTGAGTTTCAGAGGTGTCTGACCAGTGGCAGTAAGCTTGTTTGAAGCTGAGCTCCAGGATAAGCAAATATTATTTAAATATAAGAGCCATGTGTATTCTTTGAATCTTGGTGTGCTTTGTATATTTCTCACAGATCTGTGCAGTAATCCAGTGTGAAAACATGCTGCTGTGCAGAAGCTTCATGTAATAAAGACCTTTTCACTGCTGCTCTCTCTCCTTCTGCAGGGTGACTGGTCTTGTCTCCGCCCCTTCCTGTAGTTTTCTGCAAGCAGCCTGTAGTGGGTGGGGCTTGCTGGGCCCCTCCCACAGCTCTGCACTCTGCATGTACAGCACAGTGATGATGCCATGGCTACTTTTACAGCTAATAATTGGGTCTACAAAGCCATTTGGTGCACACAAGTGAGATTTATATGATTTGTGGATTTTGAGGCATAAATTTCAGCTTTAAAGATTCCCTTACGTTTTTACAAAAATAAGCATTGAAATGTCAGCACCTCTTGAATGTGTTTTTCTTGTACATACAGAACACTTTCCCTTTAATCCTTTCAGCACAATGGATAGAGAGATGTTTGTTTCTGTTTCCTCACCACACACACCTTCATCTGAAGTTTCCTTTTCAGGCTGCTGCACCCAGCGATTGCACTACACTCCCTATATGTACAGCACTATTTGCCTATTCTTTTTATAGTTTCTGTTCTGTGTGGCTTTTTCGGGAAACAGTCACATTGTTTTTCTTATTAACCAGTTGCCAACCGCCCGCCGTGGTTAACCCCTTCACTGCCAATGGCATTTATACAGTAATCAATGCATTTTCATAGCACTGATCGCTGTATACATGCCAATGGTCCCAAAAAAAGTGTCAAAATGGTCCGACATGTCCGCCGCAATATCGCAGTACCGCTAAAAATCGCAGATCGCCGCCATTACTAGTAAAATATAAGAAAAAATAAAAACCCCATAAATGAATTCCCTTCATTCGTAAACGCGGCAAAGTTTGCGCAAACCAACCAATAAACGCTGATTGCGATTTTTTATTTTTTTTACCAAAAATATGAGGAAGAATATAAATCGGCCAAAACTGATGAAAAAAAATGTTTTTTTCATATTTTTTTTTTTGGATGTGTATTTTAGCAAAAAGTAAGAAATATTAGTTTTTTTGCAAAATTGTTGCTTTTTTTTTTGTTTATAGCGGTGATCAGAAATGACGCAGAGGTGATCAAATACCACCAAAAGAAAGCCCTATTTGTGGGGAAAAAAAGGATGCAAATTTAGTTTGGGTACAACGTCGCACGACCGCACAATTGTCAGTTAAAACGATGCAGTGCCGAATCGCAAAAAGTGCTCTGGTCCTAAACTGGGAAATCCTTCTGGGGCTGAAGTGGTTAAAGTGGACCTGAACTCAAAAAGTTAAGTTTTGCTATCTGGCAGAAAACATAAAAATGTTAATTGTACCTAAGTAGTACCCTGAAAAATCTACCTTTTTGTCTTAAATGCCACTGAAAAAAGTTCAGAGGTCACCCAAGCTCATCTTTACTTCTGAGCTCCCTGGCTCTGGTCACATGACCCATCTGAGAGGGGACTTACCCTCGCAGAGTTTCTCTCAACTGCTTGGTCTGGTGAGTGGGTTTTATGAAGGGGAGAGCTTTACTGGGGAAAATCTGTACTGGAGGGGGGGATATCTGTATTTGGGGTAGCAATGTGTACAAGTGGGAGGAAGGGTGGAGGGAAACTGTATCTTATTCCCTCACCAGCTGTCACAATATGCAGGGCTCCGGATGAGTGACTTGTTTTTAAAAAGAAACATGGAATAAAATTTTACTTTTTTGACATACATTTGAGTGGTTTGCTACCATTAAAGTCCCGCACAGGAGGTGTACACAGTTATTTCCCCATAAGACAATATGCCCAGGAATAGGGTGGGATGGGGAGGGAAATGATCCAGGCAAGGTCTGTATATCCTGGGTTGTGGATCTTTATGCATACACAGGAGAGGCAGCCCGCTGAAGAGCAGAAGAGACTCTGTTGGTACAGAGACATAAGGAGAGAGAAGCAGCGCCAATCTGAGTGTAGCAATATCATGAACAATTTATTAAAAAGTAATGCACTCACTAGATAGTGGCGATTTCAGGCACATCAGTAAAAAGGTCCAATACCAGGGGCGTTGCTAGGTCTACAAAAGATCTGGGGCTAGAGCCCATATCCGCAAAGTAAAGAAAGTCATACACTTTAGTGGTCATACACATGTATATAATATACGTGTGTGTGTGTATATATATATATATATAGTTACATACCTGAGTGTGGAGATGCAGATCAAGCATGGCAAAAACACTAGCCATTTGGCTACCACATGCTTGACAAGGCATTTAACCTCCCACCACACAAAAGGGACGCAATTCTGCTCTTCCTCACTCCTCACCTTTCACGTCTACCCCCCCCCCCACTATATCTCA
>BLSH010388277.1:182777-193997 GCA_018402905.1 Glandirana rugosa | reverse complement strand
GGGGTCTGGCGCTGCTGGTGGAAGGCAGGTCTTCAGATATTGGGCCTGATCTTCTCATTCTTTTTGGAGGAGGGTAGGTTTCCTCCTCTGATTCGGTCTCCGATCCGCTATGGTCCACTGGGTCATATTCCGAACCAGAATCGAATGATGGGAGCTCCCCACTGCTCTCATCATCCGACATAGCGAGGATCTCCTATGCCTCCTCGGGTGTGTACATTCTCTCTGACATGATGGCGGGCCTGTGCAATGTTTTTATGAGAGTAGTTATTGGGCCTGTGACCTGGGCTGTGACTGACTGGCTGTGACAGATGCTGACGGGCTGTTACTGATGGGCTGTGACAGATTCTGACAGGCTGATGGGCTGTGACAGATGCTGACGGGCTGTGATGGATGCTGATGGGCTGTGACAGATGCTGACAGGCTGACGGGCTGTGACGGGCTGTGACAGATGCTGAAGGATGCTGACGGGCTGTGACGGATGCTGACGGGCTGTGACGGATGCTGACAGGCTGTGACGGGCTGTGACAGATGCTAATGGGCTGTGACGGAGCTGACAGCTAACGGGCTGTGACAGAGGGGCTGTAACAGATCCTGACGGGCTGTAACAGATCCTGACGGGCTGTAACAGATCCTGACGGGCTGTGACAGATCCTGACGGGCTGTGACAGATCCTGACGGGCTGTGACAGATTCTGATTTATCGGCTGTTTACCCTGATCGGGGAAGGCCAGCGCCCCCCCCGCGGGCGCGCGGCACTCTGTTATCCTGAGGACGTCATATGACGTCCAGTCAGGATAACTCAGCCACTTCCCGGCCGTCATTCTGCATACGGCGGTCGGGAAGTGGTTAAACATGCTTGGGATAAACATAAATCCATAGTCAAACAACAAGGTTAATGTAAAAAAAATAAATAAATAAATAAATAAATAAAAAGGGGCAGACTCGATGGACTACTCAGTCTTTTTCTGCCGTCACTTTTCTATGTTTCTATGTTTCTAGCTGTTTTCATACTGAGAATGTGACGGTATGCTCTCTGCCAAAACTCATGTATTGTCTTGCCTATATAAAAGCAGTTGCAGACACATAAAATCATTTACACATGAAAAAAGAAATTACAGTTGAAAAAAGACAAGCCCATCTAGTTCAACCAATAATAAAAAATAAAAGAAACTGAAAAATTATATATAACCATACAATCCCATATACACAATCCTTCACCCACAGTTGATCCAGAGAAAGGCAAAAAACCCCAGCAAAGCATGATCCAATTTGCTATAGTGGGGGAAAAAATTCCTTCCTGATCCCCCGAGAGGCAATCGGATATTCCCTGGATCAGCTCCTCTGGTTTTACAGTTGCCATAATGTCTAGCTTTAAATGGTTTACCATTGGGCAGCACCGGGTTTCGGGTGGTGTACATGTATTGACAGTAGCCACAAGCCCCACACGTAAAAGTTCCTGGATATTTGCAGGGATCTTTGTGACCCTCTTGGTTATAGTCGCTATGTACCAAATGGTCTCGTAATGACTTGGCACGTTTGTAGGTAATGGCGGGTTGAGTGAACACAAATGGTTTAACTGTTAAATCGATGGTTATGAGGTGCTAAAGTTTTCTAATAATGTTACGTATTTTTTCATGTTGATTAGAGAACTTGGTGATGATTCTTGTGATATCAGTCTGGGAAGTGTCTATTTTTTTTTATAACGGATAAGCTGTTGTCTAGGCCTGGTGATGGCTCATTTATAGGCCTTCTTCAAACAAGTTTTAGTATATCCCCTCAGGAGTAGGCGATTCCTGAGTGGGTCAGCTTCCATTTGAAAGGAATGCTCATCAGAACAATTGCGTCTGATGCACAAATACTGGCTGTAGGGTATGGATTTGATTAACGGTTTAGGGTGTTGTTTCCAGCAGTTGGTTTACGATATAGACTAGTCCCCAAATGGCAACCATCATCCTTAAAGATATTAATATCCAGAAATGAGATAATGTGGAGGTTGAAAGTCATGGTGAAACTCAAATTTTTGTTTTGGTTGATTTTAGTCAAGAAGGTCCACAGGGCCATCCCAGACCGCGAAAACATCATCAATATAGCGATACCAAACCAAGATATGGTCGCCATATTCTTCCATATCCTCTGATTCAAACAAAGTGCGTGTTGTGATAGTATTTTATGGATGCAGAGTACTCCAAGGTCATGGGGTATAGAGCTATATAGTGCCAAGTACCTTGGGTAGGCTCTCCATACACACTAACACACTCAATCATTTCAGCCCTATGGCACCAATGCTTTTGACCTATGATATACAATACGCTTTCCTTTTGATATACGTAGGTTTCCTTATTTTCCCATTTTCTTTTATACAGTTTGTTCTTGGACTATGGGATAATTGTTGCTTTTGTGTCCTTTTTTAATGTGCCCCCTACAGACACATAGTCCACTCTTTGGACTACCCCTGGCTGGCTTTGACCAGAAGGTATGTGGCTCTTTTTCAGTATATGTTTGACATGCTGATTTTTTGTCCTTTGTGGCACTACTCTTACTTTATAGATATGTAAGGGTTATACTGAGATGTATACATCCATGTCATTTTATATAGAATCCTGCTGCAAGATACCTTGCTACAACACTAAAAGTGGACATATTGTGATTGGTTGCATTCTAACTGAACTTTCGCAGGCTCTGTTCCTCTGTGCTCTTGGGGACCCTTCTAATGGCGTGGTGGAGTATATTTCCATCTGGTTCCTGTTCCAACTACTTTTAGCTTTTACAACATGCCCGGGTTAGTGCATCTACGTATGCTTCTGCCTGTTGATTTTTGTTCACATATACTTATTTGTACATGTCTGTATATTTGGTTTGTTTTGTACATTTGTTTTTTCAGAAGATGACATACAGTGTGTTTCCAGGCTACCTCTGATGAAGGAAAATCCCGAAACCCATCAGAGGCCTGTATCTCATGTTCACAGTGTCTTTTTTTTGCTATGGCATGTTCCCACGTGTTTTAACAATCATTTACATGTTATGTTTGATATAATGTATTAATAAAATCTATATTTTTTTTATATATTCCTTTGTTACCGACCCTTTAGTGCCGCTATAGTCCCACCCTTGAGGGTCCCCTTTTGTGATCCCAACCCTGCAGCCTGATCCCTTCCGACCTGCTCTCTCTGTCTCCTGTTACCCTTTCCCTGTCCTGTCTGGCTCCCAGCTCCCTCTGCTTGATCTCCAGTGTATGACCCTGGCTCTGTTACGACTTTGCTTAGCATTCCTTACTTGCTGTATATATCTGTTTTGGACAGTTGTTTATTGTGTGTCACTTAGACATATACATGACATTTTGTTTACTTTTGATTCGTTAATCTAGTTATTTTATATAGTTAAATTCAGTTGATCCGCTCAATACGTATTCGGAATTCATATTCGGAATTCGGAATCAGAATTTTTCTAATTTACAGATTTTTTTCGTTTCAAATCGTTGAATTTTCTAATAGGTCGAAACAAAACTGTTATATTTTTTCAATTTGAATGTAGCAAAGTGAGCAACCAAAAGAAAAGTTTCATCAAATGATTACAATGACCCTTTAAATCACCTTTGGCTTAACAAAAACAGCATTATTTTGAAATGGTACTCTAATAACACACAAAGTCTTTGATTTCAGAAGTATGTTTACAGTTCAAATTCGAATGAAATGCAATGTAAAATTCAATTCATATTTCAATTCGAATTTCGGAAATTTGGACTAATTTAGTTTCGTGATTCGGAACATTTGGTAAACTTTGTTTATACTGTAATGCGGATAGGAAAGATCTGCAACTGACATTGCTGTCCATGTGGTATATTTCAAATTAACTTTTCTGTGTTATAGTTAATTACCCTCATATATCTTATCCCATTATTATAGACTATACCTGGGAAACCTACATCAAATCTGGGAGGGGGGTTTCTTTTTTCCCCCCATCCTTTGGACTTTTTGGTACAATCATCAGTAGGGATGCGTCCTTTACAATGCACCTTAAATGCCACATTCTAGAAGGTAAATTATATTGATATTACTACATATACTAATATACATATGCAATAGTGCCACCCGCAGGAAAGATTTATTTTGCCACTATTTTAATTCTTTGGTTTTTTTTTTCCAAGTAGAAATCAAGACTCATCTCCCATATAGAGAGGCTCTATCTTCCAATGAAGCAGCCAGACTATATTTAATCTATTGGGTTATGGACACATAATAACTCTAGCTAAAATCTCCCTTCAGGAAAAGGTAAATTGTCTTATCTGTTCATTTATTTATTTTCTAATTAAAAGAGCGTTTATCGCTGTACTAAGACATAATGCTCAAATTTAATCACATGGAAACTATCCAGATGCAAATTAATATAATAGGACTGTATTGGAGGTTGGAGGAGAAGGAGAAGAGGGACCTCTGGGACCCCTGAATGAGCCTGTATGCTCCGTGGGCCCTCTTCTTGACACCTGGACACCTTCCTAACCCCTTTTCTTGGTTTCTTCCTTCTTACCCCTCTTAATCTTGACCCTTTCTTTTCTTTTCTTTTCTTCCCCCCTGTTTTTCATACATACCTTTGGGGGAGTTTTATTATAATGTGTCAAAGAAACTGCTATTATGCCATATTATGATACAAATTTTGATAATATTGTTATTTCATTTAGATGACAGTTAACAAAAGTCTGTTTTAATAGCTCCTGATGAAGAGGACTTTGTCCAAGAAACACGTCGAGCTGCAAATATTATCACACACAAACTACTGTAGTATTGAGATCGATTTGTATTGTACATGTACATTATGTACATGTATACTGAATATTACCTTTGACTGTTTGCTTTTTTTCTAGAGCTGTGTACCTCAAGAGCACTTTATCTTGAGTTGGCTCTCCTTCAGCTAACACCTCTTCCAAATGGTACTTATATGTGAATCCCTACCCTGTCAGCTCAAGCCAATATAGCATCATAGCTTGCATTTTTTAGGTAAGCCATTAATTCTGAGTCTCTTTGATATATGTAGGGGCTTGCTTGGCCATATGTACACTTATAATCATTCTGTCTTGATATACATGAGCAAGCTATATATATGTATTCCCTATAGGGTATATTGTGACTCCAAGGGAGAAATGGGGGGGCTTGATGGTAATTACATCTTTTTTATACTTTTCACATATAGATGCCGCCCCATATATCTCCTCTATGATTTTGGGATATACTACCCTGCATACTTTGTTGTTTTTTATTTAAACAACAGTTTTAAAGTACACACACCTCCCCCTTCTCCCCATTTTTTCCCCTCAGTATCATTCTCTGCCTTGTTCCCAATAGGGCTATACCATCTACTCAATCCATAAATATACACTCTTTCTCGATTCATCCCACCTCAACATTTTTCTTCAATTGGCTGGTTTGAGCTCGCTCTAGAAGCCGTGCTGCCTACACTGTTATGTCACCATCTTGTCCCCTGAACGCAAGGGCTACACAGGCAAGTACCAATGGCAGTAATATTAATACAGTGATCAGACTGTGGTGACCCCCATGACATTTATATATGTTATCTAATGCACCCCTCTCATGTCATACCACCCCCACCCTACACTCCGCACCCATCTCATGTCATACCACCCACCTCCATACACTCTGCACCCCTCTCATGTCATACCACCCACCTCCATACACTCCACACCCCTCTCATGTCATACCACCCACCTCCGTACACTCCGCACCCCTTTCATATACATACCACCCAGCTCCATACACTCTGCACCCCTCTGATGTGCATACTACCCACCTCCATACACTCTGCACCCCTCTCATGTACATACCACCCAACACACATGGTAACCTCCCTTTACTTACCTAGTAGGTGTCGCGATAGTCCAGTCCCTTGGTAATTCCGGGGGAATTCCCCTTTTTCCTATGTGGGCTTCGTTTGGGAATCGAAATACCCACACTTTCTTTATTTCAATTAATTTTGGATGAGGCACCCTCATTTAGTTCATCTGAACACTTATCTACGCTCCTGTGGTAATTATAGTACTTGTAGAGTGTATAACACACCCGTTTCTCTCTATCTTATACCCCACCGCAGTTTACTGCAACGGGGTGCTCAATACAAATCCTCTGGAGCAATGTACACCTAGTTATGCTTATACTTACTTGTGCTATATATATCTTTTCTGATTGTATTTCTCCAGTGTTGTTCCTAGGATGATTGTTCTTGGTGCATCTTGGGACGGCTTCATGTCGGGTATTCAGGCAGCATGTTTAACCAATGCCAAGAAATCGGAAGAGGAAACCAAGATCTTCATAGACCGCATGCTTAATCTTCTTAAACACAAGTCTCATTTGCATTGGCATTTGGAATATTTTAAACAGTATATTAGTGCGGAGATTTGCCCTTTAGGCCTCCGTATCCAAATCTTCCCTACAATTAAGGACCCGGCCCCTACTCTCAAATCTGCTTGGGAGAAGGCACTAACTCAGTGCAGCATAGAACTAATGAAGATCTTGGTTTCTCAATATACCTCTGATCTGGCTTCACTAGAGGAAGAGATTGATAGACTTAACACGCAACATCAACACCTTCTCAATGCGGTGAACTTCGCCTCCAAATGGAAGGAAGCGAGGGACCACCTTGAGAATTTGAACAAAGACATTATCCTTAAGAAACAGATGAAATTTGTGAAGGACCAATTGGCCTTCGCAGAAGGTTTTGCATACAGGTGGAATGGGGGACCGGTGGGCCGTAGGGGACCACGGAGGAGACCAGTACCACCCCGTGGATCTGCCACGGACCAGACAGAATCTGACTCCTCTTTATCCTCTTCCCTCTCCCAACAGATGGGGCCACGATCCACTGGACCCCCATCCACCAATTCTACACGGAAACGTTCTCGGTATAGCGGTGGTTCTTCTCCCGCTGCACCCAAAAAAGGCAAAAAAATTACTAACAAACACAACCCGACACACACTCAAGGTGCAACTTCCACTTTAGACACCAGACGCTATGATTCTACTACCCATACTCTACACAGTATTATTCCTAAAGTATTGTAATCACCTATGCTCAATACCCCTACTCACAAATCTGATTTTTTAGATCCAGCTCTGGCAGAGGCCAGAAAGCAACAGACCAAACTCAACACTTTTGTACGGAAAACCCCAGCACTGCCTCAACCTATCCCTCCCAATACCCCCTTACACCTCTTAACCCCAATGCATGCATCAGTGGATCATCCCAATTGAACATTATTAATCTAACCCCTGTCCTACTGTCGCCGGGTGAAATATCGTTATTACAGTTGGGATTGGGTTTCTGCCCCTTAGAATGCCCTACAAGTAAGTAATACAATTAAGGACCTCTACCTTTTCGCTCGTAATCTCACTTTCTGCTTTATGTATGACAAAGATCGACATAACGCTGAATTGGAGCGCAAGCTTACCGAACGTACGTGACACTTCACCATGGACGATTATTGGGCTCTTAGGGACCTTATGCTTTTATATGAGGAGGGTGAGACCGATCGGTCTACGGACATGGCCTCGGGTGGACCTCCAGAGCCACTGGGTCTGGACCTGCCTGGGGTCCCATCCCCGGCCCAGCCTGTTCCCCCCGTTCCCTCCCTCCCCCTTCTGCCGGTTAATAATAAATTTAAAAACAAATCGCAAAGATTCCCAGACCTAACTACTTGCCCAACTATTTGGGCATTTCTCCAACAAGCCATCAGAGACCTGAAACACCATCAGTGGAAAGACTTCTCTCCCAGCCTTACCACACAGCAGTCTGCAGCCCTTAGGAAACTACAGAGACGCACTGACATCATAATTAAACCTTCCGATAAGGGGGGAAATATTGCCGTCATGACTCATGACCAATACTTGACCATGTGCTATAATGTATTACAAAATACTTCATGGTACCAACCTATTCCACACACGGTTGTGGAACAATACGTTCAGGAATTTTGCAAACTGTGCACCGATGCCCACTGGAAGGGCTTGATTGATCGGGAAACCCTCAACTTCTTGATCGTTAAACACCCCCGTACCCCGACTTTCTATACCCTACCCAAGACCCACAAAAACGTATCCTGCCTCCCAGGCAGACCTATTGTATCGGGCATTGATTCACTCACTGACCATGCTAGCCAATTCATTGACAGCTTCCTTATGCCACATGTATTGGCCTTACCTTCCTATATATGGGATACCTCTGATCTTCTCAGACATATTGAGGGGATTCAGGTTCCTCGGGACTCCCTTCTCCTGGCGGTGGATATAGAGGCTCTCTATTCCAGCATCCCCCATGAGCCGGGAGTCTTGATGACTGAATCCTTCCTCATGAAGCAAGACCATACTACATGGCCTTTTAACACGTTTATCCTTGAACTTTTTAACGATTTATTCTTACTCGCAATTTCTTTCTATTCAATGGCCAACACTATTTACAAATCCAGGGAGTTGCCATGGGGACATCATGTGTCCCCTCCTATGCCAACTTATATTTGGGTGGATGGGAGAGGAGTGTGTTCTCAGACGAGGCTATTGCAGATTATCTTCAATTTGTTTTATTTTGGTACAGGTTTATAGATGACCTGTTCATGGTATGGACCGGTCCTCACGATACCCTTATCCAATTCATTCAGCAACTCAATTCCAATGACCTTAATCTTTTTTGTACTCATACCATCAGTGACCGCCAGATCTCCTTTTTAGATCTTCGGATCATAAAGGATACTGTTGGCTACCTGACCACTGATCTGTATCGTAAGCCTACGTCTGGGAACACACTCCTCCATGCCTCTAGTGCACATCCTAAGCCTCTCATAGGCAGTATCCCCTATGCGCAATACTTGCGTCTCAGAAGGAACTGCACTAGAGAAGAGGACTTCTTGATCCAAGCTCGACATTTACGTGATCGATTACTACAGTGAGGTTACGCTCGGACCAATTTAAGAAAGGCCTTTAACCGGGCCTTGGCCCGTACGAGAGCCTCTCTCCTATATACCTCTCCACAACCACGACAATCTCCAACAGTCAAAATAATTACCCCCTATTCAGCCCACCACGGCCAGTTGTGGAACATACTGTTTAGACATTGCCATCTTTTAGCTGAACATCATATCTTGCGTAAATATGTCAAACCATTTCCTGAATTGGTATCCCGACGGGCCAAATCATTGAGAGATCAATTAACCTCTAGTTACTACCGTGGGATCGAGCCAGCTCCTCGAGGCCCACGGGGTACTTCACCATGTGGGAATTGCCCCAGATGCCCATGGGTCTCTGATACAACTACCTGTATATTGCCCAATGTAGAATTATTCTCCCTCGGTTTTTCAGCCAATTGCCACACCACCGGTGTGATCTACCTAATGACTTGTGAATGTGATGGATTTTATGTAGGCAAGACCATCAAGGAACTGCAACAGCGTATTGGAGATCATGTATATTATGCCACCAATGGCAAATTAACAACCATAGGCCAACATATCGGCCTTTATCATGGATATCGCCCCCACGCTGTACAATTCCTTGCATTGGAAGTGGTGCCCCCCGATCCTAGAGGAGGAGACCGTGACAGGATCCTCCTACAACGGGAGGCACTTTGGATTGAACGGCTTAATGCTACCATCCCCCCTGGCCTCAACGAGGTCAATTCTTACAAGCCTTTTCAATAGTGGCATAACTGTTATATTTTTAACAGCTTTGGAGTTAATAATCTAGATTCGTTTCTGTTGACTGCATGCTGCTGTTTACTTCTCTTCTCCTTCCTTTCCCCCCTCCTCTGTTCTCTCTTCCCTCCCCCCACCCTCCCCTTCCCCCCTCCTTTCCCCCCCTTCCCCTTGTTCCCCAATTCCGCTCTCCGCGGATTTGCTCTGACCCCAACGGCTTAATGCTACCATCCGCCCTGGCCTCAATGCGGTCAATTCTTACAAGCCTTTTCTATAGTGGAATAACTGTTATATTTTTAGCAGCTTTGAAGTTAATAATCTAGATTAGTCTCTGTTGACTGCACGCTGTTGTTTACTTCTCCTCTCCCTCCTTTCCCTCCTCTTCTGTTCTCTCTTCCCTCTTTCCCTCCCCCCCTCCTTCCCCCCCTTCCCCTTGCTCCCCAATTCCGCTCTCCGCTGATTTGCTCTGACCCCATTGCCTGTTCTTGCCCGGCATTGATTATTGCCCCATGCCCCTGCTCTCTCCCTGTGGACCACCTGGAGGCTCATCTCATCTCATTATTCTTACTGTATATCCCTTTATCTCATTTATATAGCACAATTCTTTCCTTTTATTTTATTTAATTTTGTAAGTTTATGTTGTACTGCAATTATCCCATCTGCTATATCTCTGTACAAGTGAACACTGGCCCATTCACAATGCTGCCACTAGTTGGCGTCGGCACCGACCTTGTTCCTGTCGGCAGAGTTGTAGCAGTCCTGAAGCGTGGATGAAGCCCGCCACCTACGGACTTCCCACGTTTTTACACGGAATGAGGCTTGGGTATCTTGCCCTTTGGCCTCAAGTCCGTGTGTACCTGCGCGCGCACTACCTGACGCGTATGCGCGGTATGGACTGCTTGACCCAGTGACGTCATGCGCGGCAGATGGCCGCAACATAAATCACCTGGGTTGGGTTTAAACGCAGGATGCCCCTGCTTGTTTGTGTAAGGAGCATATCTGTCAGTTACCTGGTTGGAGGTCAAAGTGCTGAGAGGGCTTCCCTTGCAGCTAAGTGCAGAGCACCTCCCTGAGGATGAAACAGGGGGAGCTATGCCCAGAGAGGCAATTGGTCTGCAGACTGAGACGGACTGAAGGACACATACTGGGGGCCGAGCCAGAACTAGGACTAAGGCCAAGAAGGACGTGAAGAAGTTCACAAGGTCGGAAAGGTCCCCTGAGGACGGGTCGACGGCTAGGACCAGGGTCGTCTTGGAAGGCTCCCTGAAGCGTGGACCGGTCGCGATGGCCATTGGGGACGGAGAGACCCGTATCGAGGGGGACAAAGTAGGAGTCCCTCCACGAGACGTGAATCGACGTTCCCTTCGGGAGAGTCGTGAAACTGGAGGTTGGTCCATTGACTGTCTATACGAGGAATGTGTTTGTTCGTCCCCGTAGGACGCAAATTTGGGTTGGGTCCACTAAATACAACGCCGGTAGACGGCGCGTACTGCAGTGACCCAGTTCGTCAGGTATGGCGCGTATGCGCAGTCCATC
>BLSH010388277.1:160491-172396 GCA_018402905.1 Glandirana rugosa | reverse complement strand
CTGCACAAAGAGGCTTCCCACACCATTTTTTGGAGCACGAATTGTTTTATGAACTTTGGAGCACAAGTCACTCATTTGTCACTTTTACCACTCAATTATAAAGGACTATATTTGATTTTCCACTTGATATTTTTTAATTTTTATTCACCATCTTGCTACAATTTATTTATCTTATCACAATATTACAGTCATTCAGATTTTATTGAATTTTGCATTTACTCTTTTTATCTCGGTACTATTATATATATTATATGCTTGTTTTATCATCATGAGTATGTATACACCTGTCTAGTATCGCCCAGGCACAATCAGCAAGGTGCATTGTACACTTCGTTTTTACCTATTTAACTACTAACAGTGAAATAGTGTGGCAATACATCCTAGAACCACTAGGGGCAAGGTTCTTTTACTTACACACTGGTATAGGCTGCGCAGTACCATCCTCATCCATAAATTTACACTGTTATACAAGCTGTACACTCACTACTTTACATTGTAGCAAAGTGTCATATCTTCAGTGTTGTCACATGAAAAAATATAATAAAATATTTGCAAAAATGTGAGGGGTGTACTCACTTTTGTGAGATACTGTAGTGTCAAAGAGCCTTTTACACAATGCAGATGATTAACCCCTTATGTTCCACAGTGAGTATAACAAGCATGCTAGTCTGCATATACAAACTGATTTTACTTTTGTGGGTTTAGTAACACTTCAAAGAGGAACTGAAGTCTGCTTACATAATGTATAATAAAAACATCTTTGGCATTCTGAAGCTTCCCTCCAACCACTTTGCATATTATTTTATATATACTGTGATTCTGTACTTGCCAAATATGCTGCAGAAATCTCCCTCCACTAAGTCTGACAGCAATCATTTTAACTATGAGCAGCTGAAGTTGCTGTCTGTTCACTTCCTGAATTTACACAGACACATAGAGACACACCTCCAGCTCTGCAGCTCTCATTGGCCCTCTTATGACTCACCCCCCTTCCCTTCCTGGCAAACTCTCACAAGAGTAAGAGAGAGAGCTGTGTATAATGTCATACGCCTAGGCTAATGACCAGACAAGAAACAGGAAGTGGGCTGTATAAGGTATTTACTGGCAGAAAAAAATGTTTTACTATCCAAAGTTAAAACAACAAGGGCAGAAGATTTAGTAGATGGAAAGATGAAAAATGACTCAAGTTTCACTTTAAGCCCCTGTCTTTCCCCCACTGTATATCCCCATTCCTTCTCTTTCCTTCCTTACATTTCTTCCAATTTCTTTCTAATTATTCCCTTTTTCTCTTCCATGCTATTATTATATCCCTTTCGTTTTCTATCTTCAGTTTATTCCTTTTCCCCTAAACTCTACTCTTTATTTTTATCTCAGAATTCCTTCTTTCTTCCTTTCTGACTATCGGTGCGATTTCATGTGCAGCTTGCTGATATCTGTGCAACTTCATTGAACAGATGTCAATGCAAGTCACACTGAAATCACGCAGAAATGTGGAGGAACCTTTTTCAAAGTCGCTGCAACTCGATTTGAATGGTTCCATTGCTGCAAATGGGGTGCGACTTGTCAGGCAACTTTGAACTGTCAATTAGTATAACAAGTCACACTGATGTGAACCAGGGCTTAAGCATTGAATATATACAATTACAAAACATGATTTTAAAAGACTTTTTTTAGAAATTGTTTAGCATCTCATTTTCAAAAATTACATTTTTCCCATACCAGTCAGTCAGCTACCAACTGTCATTTCTGAAGTCCAGGATTGAAAATTAAACAAAGATTGGTTGCTATGGTCAACAGTACTGTTTTTTCTTTTGTACACTTTTTATAGTCTTTGCATTTAAAGCAATGGTATCTAAGTATTTTGAGCTGTGCTTAAATATAGTCTCACACATAAAAGTGATAGTAAAGGCTATTTTTTTCTTAAACTAAAAAAAGGATGTTACACTTTTCTGTTCTCTGCAATAGTATTGCACAGAGCGGTTGTTTACCACCTCTTTGGAGGTTCCCCGCCAGTGCTGTCCACTTCTCCCACGTTTCCACTTCCAAGTGCCCCTTCAGCCAGCCAAGTGCTAAGGGGGCTCCCAAGCCAGAATGTACACACATAGACACACACAGCACTGGCAAGCCCCAATCCCTGCTCCCTTCTCACAGGAGTTTGACTGACAGTGGAGCCTATGGCGCCTGCCACCCTCAGGGTCTCCAGGAGACCAGAACGAGAGAGCAGTACTGTGGCCAGGAAGGCACTGGAGTGGTGAGAGGTGTCAGGTGTTTAGAAATGGATGACGGTAAGTTAGTGAGGAATTTTTTATTTGAATGCACAGATTGGTATTTGATCTTTAATGATTATAATTCAAAGTGCAAATGATTGTCAGTACATAGCATGCTGGATAACAAGAATTTGCTTACTAAGCATATTAATTCTCCAGTTCATAACGTCAATTCTGATTATCTTAACAGCATACAGGCAAAAACATTGACTCCATCGGTATAGTGCAAAAATACATGATTTGTTCCATTAGAAATAGTTAAGAAGTAACTTCAATTAAATGACCTTTTGCCTAAGGCCCCTTTCACACATAGAGATTGGCTCGTCGCCTCCACACCTCTAGGCACAGCATGATCCCGATACGGGGTGTCTGGTGTGCAGACGTTGAGGCTACTACATTTACGCTACTCCTGAACGCACTTGTATTTATTTCTGTTATTGTGATACTTACTCTACTGTTAAACGTGGGGTTACCACACCCCCGACTATCTAAGCCTACTATGTATTTTGTATCCTTGTGAAAAAAATGTTTTCAATAAAGATCTTTGGAAAAAAAAAAGGGATCGGACGCAAAACGGATGTAAACGGACGAATGGTCCGTCTTTGCATGAAAAAAAGGCTGCAGGACTCAAGTAAAAAAAGGATGAAAAAATGGATGAAAAACTGATGTAAAGTTCATCCGATCTAAGGCAAATCCCGCAAGAGTCTGATGATGATGACAGCTATTCACACATGATTTGGAGTGAGATTTGACAATGTCACTTCTGTTCTGAAAACCTGATGGTGATGAATACATAGGAATACATAGGAACCTGTAGTGCAAGTATCTTCCTGCTCCTACTTCATTCATTTTGTGGATCTTTACTTTCTCTGCCGCTCCTGCCATCTACTGATGTCTCCTCCTCTTGTGCTGCTGCTGTCTGTGGTCCCTTCACCTCTCCTACTACTTGTTATTTCCCCACACCAGTCATCAGTACACCATTCATTAGCTAGTGAGTCATCAGGGAAGAGGGAGCATCTCTAACATAATAAAGCAAAGCCATGGTTCTCTACAGAGATGGCAGCTGCCACACAAAATCACAGTGTGGATAAAGGCATGTTGATTCTGTCCTGGGGAAAATATCAGCTGCATGGAACCAACTAGCAATACTGGTATTTAATCCTTGGCCTTCAGCTTTTTTTTTTGGCACAGCTTCCAGCCTGTGTCTACTATAAGACAAACATGGAAGGGACGGTGCATTTCCTAGGGGTTGACATCATTCTTAGTTCCGTCTGTGCTTGAAAAATTAGGCAAGTATGGACATTTTACAGCAAAACAAAAATATTAAAGTAACAGAAGATTGAGATTATTGGTCCTCAAATATTGGATTATGAGACGTGGTTCTCCTCCCTTTGGTTAAAGCTTTTGGCATCCTTTCTCCAAGTACGGACTTTTTATAGAGGTTCATGGGGTGAGAAATGTTGAATATCCCTCCCTGGTTGATATAATGGTATTTAGTACCTTTGATAAAAATATATATATATATATATTATGGCCAGAAGCATAGAGAATGAACTTTGATACAAAACTGTTTTCTTCCCACACACCAGTATGTCCTCTGACATTTTTAGTATTGCTATGATGTTGTCCATTTAAGAAACATAGAGCTTCATCCATAAGGCTCCATGCACACTGGATGCTCTCTGGGCATCAGGCAGGAGACGCTGCTTAGAAAACGTTCTTTTGCAGCATTTTGTAAGCAGCGTTTATCAGTGTCTGCATTTTTGAGCGTTTTTTTTTTTATTTAATTAGCTTCCATTGACTACAAAAAATGCTGGACGCCGATAAACGGCCGTTTACAGGCGTTTATGAGCATTTAGCGGGGTCCAGCATTTTTTGTGGTCAGAAGAACGACGTTTGAACGCCAATTCAGGGCGTTCAGATAAAAGCCCAAAAACGCCATTGCTGTTAAACGACGATTAACGTCCATGTATGCATGGACACAGAGGATAACATAAAGGGGCGTATTTGGGCTGTTAAAGAAAACGCCCAAACGACCAAAAACAGTCGTTTATCAGATACAGTGTGCATGAGCCCTAAAGCTTCATTTTCAGTCATCATCATCGTCAACATATCCAAGTAAATTGTTCTCTTCACAATACTGTGGGTAATTAAACAGCTCTATTGGAAAAGGCACATCCTTCCATTGTTTGTAGGGTTTACGCTCCTCAGGAGTTTCTATTACAAAATTCTTGATGCTGACAACTGGAAGACGCACTGCTTTGTAGATCATGATGATTCCCCAGTTCCGCTGAAAGAAAGAGAATATCGGGGTTAACTGAAGCGTTTAAACCTATGGAAAAGCAACAATGTTGCTAATAAATATATAGATAGCAAAACAGAAATTTAAAGTGATACCGTGTTTTTTTATAGAATATCAAAACTGCAGACACACATGAAGATACACTGAAAGATATTTGCACATATATTCACATACATTGCAGGGGTTTGCTGAAACATCACTATGATGGACAGTCACATTGATTAATAATGAGGCAGGGAGGTGAGTGGGGGTGCTGCCAAGCTTACCTTTAGAAACGTGAGTCACTAATTTAATATTGGAGACCTTGAACGTGTTGGCTCTTGCACAGACATACATGACATCTTATTTACAAGTATGCCTGCAGTTTAGGACCTTTAACGTTAGCTCATGATCACCTTACATTTTAAAATAGAAGCCCAAAGTCTCAATACCAAGCCAGAGAGTGCTATAATATACTCTCTGACTTGATATTGAAACCTTGGGCTTCATTGGCTTAACCACTTGCCGACCACTGGACTTCCAAAGATGTCCTTGTCTTTTAGCACTGATATCTGAATGATGTCGGCACCTACATGCATCATTCAGATATAATTTTAATTCGCCGGCGATTCTCTGCACCATAAGAACGATCGTAGCGGCAGTTCAGCCGCTTGATCGTTCTTAAGGGCACTGTGAGGGAACGTTCCCTCCCCTCCCGTCGCCCTCCGGCGGCCTGGAGAACAGATCCATCACCGGCGGAAGTTGCGCATAGGGATGACTAATGACCAGATGGTCACCAGTCATCTCTATGCTCCTTGGAGGTCCGGGCGACGTATGACGCCACGTCCAGGCCACGTGATGTAAACAATGCCCGTGAACGCGGCTGAAAAGACAGAGATCGCTTTTTTTTTCTGATCTCGGCCTTTCCAGCCTAGAGGAGGGATGTGGGGTCTTATTGACCCCATATCTCTCCATAAAGAGTACCTGTCACGCAATATTCCTGTTTACATTCCTTGTAATAGAAATAAAAGTGATCAAAAAAAAAAATTTAAAGAGAAAGTGTAAAAATAAAAAAATAAGGGTAAAATAAATAATAAAAAAAAAAAAATATATTTAAAGTGCCCCGTCCCCGCGAGCTCACGCACAGAAGCGAACGCACACGTAAGTCGCACCCACATATGTAAACAGTGTCTAAATCACATGTGAGGTATTGCCGCGTGCGTTAGAGCGAGAGCAATAATTCTAGCACTAGATCTCTTTTGTACCTCTAAACATGTAACCAGTAAAAAATGTTAAAGCGTCGCCTATGGAGATTTTTAAGTACCAAAGTTTGGCACCACTTCACGAGTGGGTGCAATTTTAAAGCGTGACATGTTGGGTATCTATTTACTCAGCGTAACATCATCTTTCACACCATACGAAACAACTGGGCTAACTTTACTGTTCTGTTTTTTTTTTTAATTCATGAAACATTTTTTTTCCAAAAAAACGCGTTTGAAAAATTGCTGCGCAAATACCATATGATATAAAAAGTTGCAATGACCGCCATTTTATTCCCTAAGATCTCTGCTAAAAAATATATATATAATGTTTGGGGGTTCTGAGTAATTTTCTAGCAAAAAAATGATGATTTTTAGGCTGCATTCACACAGAGGCGATCCGACTTCAGGTGCAACTTTGCCAGGCAACTTCAAGGCAACTTGCAGGCAACTTCAAGGCAACTTGCAGGCAACTTCAAGCTTGACTATGCCAGGCGACTTTGCCTGTGGCCAATCAGAGCAGGGAGGGAGGGGGTTGCCCTTGATAAAATATTTTCTTTTAACTCTAAAGTGGCTTCCATTTAGATGGGGGATCCGACTTGGAGGCAACTTCTATTGAATTCTATGGACACAAGTCGGATAGAAGTCGCCTAGAAGTAGTACAGGAACCTTTTCTGAAGTTGCTCTGACCCCTGTGTGAATGGGCACTTACATGTAGCAGAGAAGTGTCAGAATTGGCCTGGTTGCAAAGTGGTTAAACTTTATACACTGTCACTTAAGGATACCGTACTACTGTGTATGTGTCACTTCCTAAAAATTGCCCTTTAGTTTGGCTGGGCTTTACCTTTTTTGGCCCTAGGTTCTTTTAGGTTCAAATGCGATAGAGTATGTGTTTTATTCTCCACTTTTACTTCAATCACATTGTAGTACAACTAGATGTTCAATTATTGATCTGAAAGTTACAAGTATATATGGATATTTAATTGCCTATTAGCACTATTGAACTTTGAGGGCCATGTTTGGCTAACCTTATACTTACCACCTAGACCAGTGATGGCGAACCTTGGCACCCCAGATGTTTTGGAACTACATTTCCCATGATGCTCAACTACACTGCAAAGTGCATGAGCATCATGGGAAATGTAGTTCCAAAACATCTGGAGTGCCAAGGTTAGCCATCACTAACCTAGACTTTCAGAGCTCCTTGCCTTTTAGGCTTCATGCACACAGGACGTTTAAAAAAGTCCCCAAAACATCAGTAGCCTATCAGTGATTTTGTCAGCTTTTATTAGCGCTATATTACCAGCGTTTTTGCGTGGTTTTTTTTTTTTTGTGTTTTTAAATGGCCAGTGTTTTTTTTTTTTTCCTTTTCCTCAATTGATCTAAAATGTCCAAACATGTTGGGGATCAGAGTTTTTGCACGTTTTTGAGCATTTTTACAGCTGAAAAACGTCTCTCAGAACCCACCGGTCTTGAGGTTTTTTTTACAGCTCAAAAACGTCAGTGCCAAAAACAGTTGCTAACAGCCTGTGTGTGCATGAACACATAGAACATGATGGAGAGTTTATTGACTGTAGAAAAAAAGTCTGCAGCTAAAAACAGCTGCTGTAAAACAGTCAATAAATGTCCTGTGTGCCCAGGGTTGATGTATGGAACGAGGTGCATGCTACCAAGGTACATGGGGTGGGCTGTCCTGGAGATTCCAAGCTGCATATACGTTTTGGAAAGGTATTACAATTTATGAGATTGCAAATTATAACTTAGATATATAATTGTTAGCTATCTGTACTGTAGCTTTTATCTGTATAATCATGTACATTGTCTATCACAGACTCTCTTACAGTGTTCTTCTGAGTATGGACGGGCCGAACAACCCCCTGTTCGGTCCGCACCAGAACTTTTGAACATCCCGAAAGTTCGGAACCGAATAACAAACCCCATTTGTTATGGGACCTATGGGACCCAAACTGTAAAAATCAAAAGTGCCCATTTTGAAGGCTTATACGCAAGTACTTGGGCATAAAATGGTTATGGGGGTCTGCGTACTGCCCTGGGGGACATATATCAATGAAAAAAGTTTCATTGAGTAGTGTAGTGGATAGCACTTTTGCCTGGCAGCAAAAGGGTCACTGGTTCGAATCCCAAATATGACACTTACCTGCCTGGAGTTTTCATGTTCTCCCTGTGCCTGCGTGGGTTTCCTCTGGGTACTCCGGTTTCCTACCACACTCAAAAGACATTCTAGTAGGTAAATTAGATCCTGTCTAAATTGGCCCTAGTATATGTATGAATGTGAGTTAGGGACCTTAGATTGTAAGCTCCTTGAGGGTAGGGACTGATGTGAATGTACAATATATATGTAAAAGCGCTGTGTAAATTGACAGCGCTATATATGTACCTGAAATAAATAAAATAAAAAATGATTAATGCTTAAAGTGAAAGCATAAAAATGAAAAATTCCTTTCAATATAGTGCCTGGGAGGTCCCCTTGGTATACCTGTAAAGTGTACTGTGTATAGCATCTGCTGCAGCACTAATTTATAAAGCCAAAACATTAACATTTTCCCTGCAAGCTTTCTTTATTTTATAAGGTATGATGTATGCTGAGGCCACGATGTATGCTGAGGCCACGCTGTAGTGCACTGGGAACAAGATTAGAGATTTTTTGGATAAACTATGGTGTCTCTTCCACAGACTTTGGATAGAAGTAACAGGTCCAGAAAAATTGGGCTTTGGGTGTCGGTGGCACCTTCACAATGTAACCCTATAGAGATACTCTTGATGAAAGCAAGAATTGGCCTTGCTGTCAAAAATTGAAATGATATGCACCTGACAAACAGGTGTGACAAATTGGTCTTTGGGTATCGGTGGCGCCTTCACACTGTAACCCTATAGAGATACTCTTGATGAAAGCAAGAATTGGTTTTGATGTCAAAAATTGAAAGGATATGCACCTGTCAAACAGGTGCATAAAATTTGGTCTTTGGGTGTTAATTGTGCCCATGAAACCCTACACCAAAAAAAAATCTTCCAGATGAAATCAACGCCCACAGCGCTAGGCAGTTTAGAAGTCCTGTCATGTCCACATCCCAAACAACACTTAATCAGCAATATCAGCATGGGGGGGGGGCTTCATAGCTGCTGGTAATCCAGGACTGATTCATTTTGATAAATGTCAGACGGTCCACGGACAGACGCATTTTGTTATCAGTAACAAAACCTCCAGCAGCACTGAATGCCTGCTTAGAAAGCACACTGGATGCAGGACAGCCCAGCAGCTCAATTGCATACTGGGCAAGTTCTGGCCAGAGATCTATTTTCATGACCCAGTAAGCCAGTGGATCACTGACTGGAAAGCTCTCCATCTCTGTTTTCGCCCCTAGATAATCATCCGTCCTGTGATGCAGACGCTGCCGATGGGATGTGGAAATTGACAGCCCTGGGCGACGAGGACTAAAAAAATTGTGAAATGCATCACTTAGGCGGTTGCCTTCTCCACCGCTCCTCTCTTGGCCAACAAAAGCCTCAAAACTATGTTTTCCACAACACTGTAACCTACCAGAGTCGGTAAAAGCATTACATAAACTCCTCTTTAATGTGTCCTCAAGAGATTTAATCTTCTGCACTCTCTGTGGGGACGGGATGAGTTCTGAGACTTTCCACTTGTAACGGTGGTCAAGGAGGGTTGCCAACCAATAGTGATCCTTCTCCTTTATGCCATGTATTCTTGGGTCCTTTCGGAGGCATTGAAGCATGAGGGAGCCCATGCACTGCAAATTTGCGAAGGCATGAGAAGCAGACTCCTCAGCATCACTGAGGATTACAGTATCTGGAACTGCCTTCTCCCAGCCACATACTACTCCCAAGGGTTCTGGGCATGGAAAAACATCTCTTACTGTTTGACGTATGTCTTCCTCTGCTTCAGTGCCTCCAAAACTGCCAGAATCCTCCTCCTCCTCTTGTTTGTCATGTGGTGTAGGAACAATGGTGTCTGCATAAAGTGGGCCTTGAGAGGAAAGAAAGTCCTCCTCTTCTTCCCGCTGCTCTGCCTCGAGTGCCCTGTCCATAATGCCTCGCAGAGTCTGCTCCAGCAGGAACACAACAGGGATTGTGTCACTGATGCATGCATTGTCACGGCTCACCATCCTTGTGGCCTCCTCAAATGGTGACCCTACAGTGCATGCATCCTTTATGAGCAGCCATTGGCGTGGGGAAAAAAAAAGCCTAGCCGATCCTGTTATGCCATACTCACACAGGTACTCATTGACGGACCTCTCTTGCATGTGCAGCCGCTGCAGCATTGCCAAAGTCGAGTTCCACCTGGTGGGCATGTCACAAATCAGGCGGTTTACAGGCAGGTGTATTTCCCGCTGAATTTCAGCCAAACGAGCAGTGGCTGTGTATGACCACCTGAAATGTCTACAGACTCTTCTGGCCTGCTTTAGCAGATCTTCCAACCCTGGGTACCTATTTAAGAAATGCTGCACCACCAAATTGAGGACATGTGCCAGACATGGCACATGTGTCAGTGTTCCCTGTCTAAGGGCGGACAGGAGGTTTGTGCCATTATCGCACACCCCCATTCCTGGCTCCAGCTGGCATGGCATGAGCCACCTCTTTGCCTGCCCCTGCAGAGCTGCAAGAATCTCTGCTCCGGTGTGGTTACTGTCCCCTAGACACACCATCTGAAGCACTGCATGGCACCTTTTAGAGTTGAAAATGTTTTTATTAAGAACAGTGTACAAAGTGCAATTATGAGACAACAAGTTAGGTAACTGCCACCACAGAGTCTGACCAGGTGGCTATCGCCCACAGCAAGGCCCGTGACGGACTACATTCAATCCAAGTGAATGCCTCAGTAAAAAAAAACAGCAAGAATGGTTGTAAAAACACTATTCTATTTTAACACATTTCTTAAGAAAATAGAATAAGTTCAGGAGGGAAAGAAAAAAGAAAAAAAAAAAAAGAAGTGAGGGAAGTGGAAACGATAGGAGAAAGAAAAGGAAGATGGGAGAAAAGAAGTAAGAGAGGAAGAGACAAGAGGGGGGAAAAATGGAAGAATGGTCTGCTGGAGGATCGTAAGTCAGGAAAGCCAAAGTTGGGATGTAGGGGCATGTCATGGGCACCCCCTTGCAAGCTTAACATGTGGGTGGGCCTGTCTGGGGTCTCAGCATGTTTTTCATGTTTTTAAGAGTGTCTGAAGAGGAGAAGCGAAGCCAGGTAGACCACAGTACCTTGTATTTGTCAAAGGTATCATTATCTATCGCTAGCATCTCCCCCATCCTCATAATATCATTCATGGTGGATATCCAGAGTGCCAGAGGCGGTTGGTGGGAGGTTTTCCAATATAGTGGTATGATTTGTCAAAAAAAAAAATGAAGAAGGCTCAGTTTTTGGAAAGGTATGGAACCTGGGAGGATAGAGGGTAAGGCCAACTTAGGGGAGGGAGTCAGGGACTCATCGTAAAGGTCATTGTAAATCCGAAATACTTGGTTGCAAAGAGGACGAATTCTCATACACTCTCACCAAATATGGAGATATGTTCCGCGTATGTATCCGCATCTCCAACATGTAGCTGATGTAGCTGGGAAATTTTTTTGAAGAGTTGAGGGATCCCTATACCATCTAGAGAGAATGTTAAAGTTTTTCTCTTGTGTGTAGCAAGAGATGGAGGATTTATGGGTGAAACAAAAGGCAGTTTGCCACTCAGCCTCCGAGATGTCTGTTCCTGGATCCGCAGACCACATTCTTGTATAGGACGGTAAGTCAGTATGGGTAAGGGTCTGAATCAAACTATATAGTGAAGAGAGTAGATGTCTGGGTAAGTCTGGGAATGGGTATGACTGAATGGCAGGATATGTTCTTACACCAGACGCCTAGGTCCTTGTCTGTAGAGCCTCCGACTCACCGTTTGACGGAAAACAAAGTGGGTATTTAGGAGGTAGAGAACGATGTGTGTTCTCTTTTTGAAATTGTAAGAGAGATCTACCATATCCCTAGGGAGTTGAGAAGTTTTTTTAAAGGGTCGATGTAGTCGATGTACAACCTCTACGCCTATGTATGCGCCTTGTATAGAGGTATAAACCACTCTCACATAC
>BLSH010388277.1:21104-31123 GCA_018402905.1 Glandirana rugosa | reverse complement strand
GGTCTGGTTGTTAAGGGGGTTTAAGTGCCCAGTGGTCAAGTGGTTAAACATGTATTGCAATATGTGTGAATTAAAAATCCCTGTTTTTGATTGCATGGTTTGCTGGAAAGGGTGTATAGTAGTGTGCAGAGGGTTCATCTAGAATTTGTAGTGTTAACATGTGGTCACACCCCTTTAGCACCTGATAGATTATAAACATCTACAAGCTATTGGGATTTGAGCATAGATATGTCTTGTTTCTGTTGCAATGCAGGTCAGTGACCAGACCTGAACCTAGTAGCTCTCCCCCACCGTGTGTCTGTATGCTGGAAAGGATGTATAGCAATGTGGAGAGGGTTCATCCAGAATTTGCAATGCAATTGAAGAACTGATAAAACCCTGGTTATAATGATATGACTATGCTATTGAGTAAAACAATGTGTATAAAAATATGTAAAGCAAATGCATTAGTAAGACTTGATCTGTCTTCTTTAACTAAGAATCATGAGCTGGAATGAAATATATACACTGGTAGCAAAACCATCAAACTCCATAAAGGAGAAGCATGTACCATAATGTGTAACATTTGTTGCTGGACTGGGGAGGGAACAGTGCTGTTTGAGCCATTACTACCTAGTCAGCTGTCTGAGGGACTAGCCTAGAACACATATGTCAAACACAAGGCCTGTGGGCCAAATCTGGCCCGCCAGACCATGTCATATGGTCCTTTCATCCAGATTTGCAGCCACAACATGGTAAAACTCCATTCCGACAATTTTGGCTCTCACCTAGAGCTCCCACTCCTCGCTGTCACTTGTAAAAACAGAAGCCTTCTGTGCTTACAAGGGACAGCCTTGCTCAGCAGCTCCCGAATCTAACAGATCCCTGCATGCGCTCATGGTGGGGACAGATCCCCAGAGAGAGAGAGAGAGAGAGAACGATCTCCCTGCAAGGTGCCCCACAGGGAGGTACTAGAGGCAGTCCAGGTAGGATAGAGAGATGCAAAGAGGCTTTAGGGGGGTTGAGTTGCACACCCTGCGCTCTATACAACGCACACCCCTAAACTCTACATTCTGTACATAGCACACCCAGAACCCTGCACTGGACATACCCAGATACAACCGGCGTTTTGAGGGAAACCGTACTGCTGATGTGGCCCCCAATGAAATTGAGTTTGACACTCCTGGTCTAAAAATATTCCCAGCACTTGTGAATTTACAAATTGGGCATGTTCATATTTCTTGCCAGGAACATATGCGGATGTTATCTAGATGATAGAGGCTATGAATAATTCTTATTTATGCTAAATATCAGGAGACAATTATTTAAAGAGGGGAAGTATGTAGCAAGTAAATAAATAAATCACCCAATAAACTTGGAATGCAAGTGAGCAACAGTGTCTTGTGTCTCTGCTTTGATACAAATACTGCAGGCTGCATCCTTATCATATCTTGCACTCGGATCACCGATAATCCTGTATCAGTTTCATGTGGTCCACCAGACACAGCGGATTGCAGATCCCGATACCCGTAGTCCAGTGATCATGTGATCACTATGCGATCACATGATTATATGTCAACAAAGCATTTATGAATTAATTCATTCATAACAACTGTATTTCCTATGCCATGATTGGCCAACAGCTATCACATGGTACCTGGGCCAATCACAGCACCCTGTACCATGTGATCAGATGTAACCAATCACAGATCACTAGTGATCACAGCTGTGCACAGCTGTGAATGTAACCCATTCATGACTGTTGAAAACTTGATCTTCCTTGTAACAGCAAACAACATCTAAAAAAAAATTCCTGAATACTCCCCAGAGTAGTACAGTGTTACTATAGTGACACTGAACTACTCTGATGAAAATATGTAAAAACAGATATAGTAAAACATTTTTAAAAATGGTAAAAATTAAAAACGAATGTTTAAAAAATGTATTTATTTTTTTAACATACTGTCACCATTCATTGTCCCTGTTCACCCACCACAGCAGACATATGATGACGCTGTACTGTACTGGTGACAGTATGTAAAAAAACTCACATTTTGTTCAATTTCTTCATTTTCAAAAAAATTGTGACAAAAATTACAACTTCAAAAAACTTGCCATGCCTCTAACTAAATGCCTCAGAATGTCTACTTTCCAAAAGGGGTTATTTGGGGGGAATTTGTACTGTCCTGGCATTTTAGGGCCTCAAGAAATTAGATAGGTCGTCAGTGCATCAGAATTGATCAATTTTCAAATATATATACCATAGTTTATAGATGATATAACTTTAACACAAACCAATTAATATACACTTTTTGGGATTTTTGTTTTTACCAAAGACATGTAGCAGAATACATTTTGACCTACATTTATGACAAAATTTGATTTTATTGGATGTCTTACGACAGAAAGTAAAAAATATAATTTTTTAAAAAATTTTTGGTCTTTTTTTGTTTATATCACAAAAAAAAAAACCCCACTGGTGATCAAATACCACCAAAAGAAAGTTCTATTTGTGTTAAAAAAATATATATATAAATTTAATTTGTGTAAAGTGTTTTTAAGAGGGTAAAACTTTACAGAGCTGAAGTGGTTAAATACTTACAAAATAGAGTATCTCACAAAAGAGTACACCCCTCACATTTTTGTAAATACTTTATTATATCTTTTTATGTGACAACACTGAAGAAATGACACTTTGCTACAATGTAAAGTAGTGAGTGTACAGCTTGTATAACAGTGTACATTTGCTGTCCCCTCAAAATAACGCAACACACAGCCATTAATGTCTAAACTGCTGACAACAAAAGTGAGTACACCCCTAAGTGAAAATGTCCAAATTGGGTCGAAAGTGTCAATATTTTGTGTGGCCACCATTATTTTCCAGCACTGCCTTAACCCTCTTGGACATGAAATTCACCAGAGCTTCACAGGTTGCCACTGGAATCCTCTTCCACTCCTCCATGACGACATCACAGAGCTGGTGGATGTTAGAGACCTTGCGCTCCTCCACCTTCCGTTTGAGGATGCCCCACAGATGCTCAATAGGGTTTAGGTCTGAAGACATGCTTGGCCAGTCCATCACCTTTACCCTCAGCTTCTTTAGCAAGGCAGTGGTCGTCTTGGAGGTGTGTTTGGGGTAGTTATCATGTTGGAATGCTGCCCCGCGGCCCAGTCTCTGAAGGGAGGGGATCATGCTCTGCTTCAGTATGTCACAGTACATGTTGGCATTCATGGTTTCCTCAATGAACTGTAGTTCCCCAGTGCCGGCAGCACTCATGCAGCCCCAGACCATGACATTCCCACCACCATGCTTGACTGTAGGTAAGACACACTTGTCTTTGGACTCCTCACCTGGTTGCCGCCACACACGCTTGACACCATCTGAACCAAATTTATCTTTGTCTCATCAGACCACAGGACATAGTTCCAGTAATCCATGTCCTTAGTCTGCTTGTCTCAGGTGCCACGTTGAACTTCCAGTGACCAGTATGAGAGAGTGAGAGCGATAACACCAAATTTAACACACCTGCTCCCCATTCACATCTGAGACCTTGCAACACCAACGAGTCACATGACACCGGGGAGGGAAAATGGCTAATTGGGACCAATTTGGACATTTTCACTTAGGGGTGTACTCACTTTTATTGCTAGCGATTTAGACATTAATGGCTGTGTGTTGAGTTATTTTGAGGGGGCAGCAAATTTATACTGTTATACAAGCTGTACACTCACTATTTTACATTGCAGCAAAGTGTCATTTATTCAGTATTATCACATGAAAAGATATAATAAAATATTTTAAAAAATGTGAGGGTGTACTCACTTTTGTTAGATACTATATTTATGGAATTTATATTTATTTATTTTGTTTACTAGTAATGGCAGCAATCAGCGACTTATAGCAGGACTGGGAGATACTGTATAATAATTACAAAATATAAATAATATTCAAATACATTAATGCTTTTTACCATTGAATAACTGACAGAGAAAAACATCAGTGGGGTCATCCGATTCCCTGACGAACTTCTCTTCAATGTAGAACCTGTCCAGAAATTCATAGGCATCCTGCATTCTGACAGTGTCATGAATAAAGAGGGCATCATTGTATTTACGAAGGTGCACAGCACATGTCCTTTTCTTTCTGTCCGCCTTCACTGCTCCTGAAATACAAGACCACCAAAAGGCTTATCAACACCAAGGCTTTTAACCACTTCACCCCCGGAAGGAGTGGTGGGGATCTGCGATTTTTAGCGGTACTGCGATATTGCAGCGGACATGCCGGACCATTTTGACACTTTTTTGGGACCAATGACACTTATACAGCGATCAGTGCTATAAAAATGCACTGATTACTGTATAAATGTCATTGGCAGTGAAGGGGTTAACCTGCAGGGGGAGAACTAGGGGTTAACTGTGTTCCCTGCATGTGTTCTAACTGTGAGGGGGCTGGGCTGTAATGGACATAACAGATCTATCTGACCCCAGTGACAGGGATCAGTAGATCTCCCATGTCCCCACTGACAGAGCGGGGAAACCGCCATGTTTACATCGGCGGTTCCCCGTTCTTTCGCTGTGGCAGCTCATCGCGGCTCACAGGTGGACATCGGGTCCGCCCAAGCCACGGGCACACTCCTCCGGAGTATGCGCCCCCTAGCTGCCACTCCGATAATCGCAGTTTATTTAAATATACTGCGCACGGTGTGGAAGTGGTTAACAAAGCAGGGCCAACATTTTTCCTATTCTTAGTCATAAGTTGCTATTAAGTGAAAGATCAGTTACAGCATGCAATTACCCAATAAATATTACCCAATAGAGATATTGTATAATGTATTTCACATACTGTATATGATAAATAGTACATACAGTTGTATGCAAAAGTTTAGGAACCCCTGACAATTTCCATGATTGTCATTTATAAATAATTGGGTGTTTGTATCAGCAATTTCATTTTGATCTGTCAAATAACTGAAGGACACAGTAATATTTCAGTAGTGAAATTAGGTTTATTGGATTAACAGAAAATGCGCAATATACATCAACATGAAATTAGACAGGTGCGTAAATTTGGGCACCCGAACACAAAAATCATATCAATATTTAGTAGAGCCTCCTTTACCAGAAATAACAACCTCTAGACGCTTCCTATAGCCTGTAATGAGTGTGGATTCTGGGTGAATATATTTTGGACCATTCCTCCTTACAAAACATCTCCAGTTTAGGTTTGATGGTTGCCAGGCATGAACAGCCCGCTTCAAATCACCCCACAGATGTTCAATGATATTCAGGTCTGGGGACTGGGATGGCCATTCCAGAACATTGTACTTGTTCCTCTGCATAAATGCCCGAGTAGATTTTGAGCAGTGTTTTGGGTTGTTGTCTTGTTGAAATATCCAGCCCCAGGATAACTTCAACTTTGTGACTGATTCCTCAACATTCTCAATCATATCTGCTGATATTGACTGGAATCCATGCGACCCTCAACTTTAACCAGATTCCCAGTACCGGCACTGGCCACACAGCCCCACAGCATGATGGAACCTCCACCAAATTTTACTGTGGGTAAAGTAGTGTTTTTCTTGGAACTCTGTGTTATTTTGCCGGCATGCATAACGCCCTTGTTATGACCAAATAACTCAATCTTTGTCCAAATGTGCGTTTGCATACCTCAAGCGACTCCGTTTGTGGCGTGTGTGCAGAAAAGTCTTCTTTCGCATCACTCTCCCATACAGCTTCTCCCTGTGCAAAGTGTGCTGAACTGTTGAACAATGCACAGTGACACCATCTGCAGCAAGTTGATGTTGTAGGTCTTTGGAGGTGGTCTGTGGGTTGTTTTTGACCGTTCTCACCATCCTTCGCCTTTCTCTCTCCAATATTTTATGTTGCCTGCCACTTCTGGCCTTGACAAGAACTGTGCCTGTGGTCTTCCATTTCCTCACTATGTTCTGCACAGTGGACACTGACAGCTTATATCTCTGCGGTAACTTTTTGTAGCCTTCCCCTAAACCATAATGTAGAACAATCTTTGTGTTCAGGTAATTTGAGGGTTGTTATGAAGCCCCCATGTTGCCACTCTTCAGAGGAGAGTCAAAGAGAACAACAACTAGCTATTGGCCACCTTAAATACCTTTTCTCATGATTGGATGCACCTGTCTATGAAGTTCAAGGCTTAATGAGCTTAATGACAAGGGTGCCCAAATTTATGCATCTGTCTAATTTTGTTTTGATGCACATTGCACATTTTCTGTTAATCCAATAAACCTCATTTCACTACTGAAATATTACTGTGTCCTTCAGTTATTTGATAGATCAAAATTAAATTGCTAATGCAAACACCCAAATATTTATAAATGACAATCATGGAAATTGTCAGGGGTTCCTAAGGGCCGGTTCACACTGCAAGCCGTCTGAGATCGCCCTGAAAATAGTGCAGGGACCATTTTTCTAAGGCGGAGCGAAGCGATTCGCTCCTATTAGAACGGTCCCATTTGCACAGCATTGAGGCGAATTGTCAGGCGACTCAAGTCGCCTGACAATTTGCCTAGATGTGAACGGGCCGCAAAGTCGCGCCGCATCGCGCCGCTCCAGTGTGAACCGGCCCTAAACGTTTGCATACAACTATACACAGTTATTTATTGATTGTTTCTTTCCTACATAGGGAATTCATTTCTTTTGTTCTCACCTTTCCTTCTACACCTGTGGTCAGAGATGTAACTCATGTCATGGGGTCATGGGCCCCCCAGAAACCTCTCTTTGAAACCTGGCATTGTTATTTGAGAACATAGTATAAATAATTTAATACCATAAAGTATGCCTAAATCAAGGAGAACTGTCCGCATTGTCACAATGCTTTTAAGAACTAGTGCTATGGAGAGAAGTTGTCAGAGAAGAGCAGCAGTGCAGGGAATTAACCTTTAATAGGTAACTCCACATTTGTGGGGAAAAATATAGCAAATAAAAAAAAACATAACGTGAACAATTATTACACAATACATAATGTAGTTTAATTTTAGTAGTACTGTAATTGTCTATAAAATAATATGAAAAATGGCAACCTAGAGGTGTTCTGTACACTGTTGGTGTCCATAATGCCCCCAGAAATGTAATTTCTTTCTTCTGTGATTGGCTCACTGATTTTTCCAGAAGTTTGCACTCAGAAGTCAAATTTTAGGTACCCCTTACCCTTATAATAGGAATTTCAGTTTTGGTGAGATACTTCCCAAGGGTTAAATACCTTTAAAGAGATGCAGACACTGCAGCTTTCCCTATTAGAACACGAAAAGTGCACCAGGTGAATATAATGAATCAGACATCACATTCAGAATCAGAATTGTGAAACAAACGGCTAAATACTCAGAACAACAAAAGTTGTTAGGATCAGCGCTTGGAGTCAGTCAGGCTTTACTGTAATTTACAGTGCTGTCATTCTCTCTCCTCCCTCATGTGTATAAGAAGGGAGAGCAGAGACAAGGTCATCAGCGTGTTGCTTTTTCATTGTCCAACTATAAGGGGAATGGATTACCAAGCTGTATTGCTTAAGTACACTGGAGAAAAGATAGGTAACCAATATGACTGTCAGGATTGCCTAGATCACATGAGTAGCTGAACAGATTTACAATCATTTGCAAGGTAAGACAGTTCACACATATGGAACTCAACAGCGTAGTTCACCTTTTGCCAGAAGTTCAGAAGTAAATTTAACATTTACCTTCCTTCTCCATTTCAACCACTTTCTGTTCATATGTCTGAGTGCCAAAGTCAGTTGTAATAAAGTCATTTTCACCAAGATATTCATGTATGATTTCCATGAGTGACTTCAGCTTATCCCCAAATGGATCCTAGACCAGAGGAAAATGTTTTATTATGCAACATAACTAAACGTGTAAGTTAATACAAATCAGTTAAAATTGTCAATTGCTAAAAAAGAGCAATACATTTTGCACCCTGTACACGTCTTCTACCATCAGACCACAACCAGCCGCAGCCACATGAGACAACTAAAGCCCCGTACACACGGTTCGACGGTTGTATACAACAGGTCGTACTTACGACCGTCGTATATGTAATCGATCGTACGTATGCGCGATTTGAACAGCCGAACATTCGAAGGTCGTACAAGGGGAGTTGTATGAGCAGACTAGAAAACGTGGTCGTACCAACAAGCGCTCATACGACCGTTGTATCGTGTGTACAGAGCAGTTGGTACAACAAGTTGTATTGTATTGTATTAAAACACGCATGCTCAGGAGTCAGGAACGGCCGGATGTTAATTACATGCACCTGAACGTTCTTCTGCGGTCGTACGATCGTGTAGTGCAGTCAGTATGCTAGATACAACAGCCAACATACGATTTGCGATGATCGTATGTACGATCGTCGTCCCTTGTGTACGAGGCTTTAGATTCTCCATCTTCAGATCAATAGTAAAAATGGAGTAGCTAATTCTCAATGTTGCATCCATTATTGTTCACCAATCTCATGCAAGAGGTAAAGAGAGAAATGATACAATCAATGTTTAGGTCTGTTCTTTCTGCGTTCTGCTCTCCTATGCTATGAGTGGAACTCAAAGGACAGAGATGGTGTTGGGAGGCAAGTCCTGTTATGCAGCATATTCCATCACTGACTATTAATATCAAGCTTCCAGAAGAGCTTTTTGTTTTAATCTCAGGGTGGGTGATTTACAGAATAACAACCCTGTTTCTGGCTAATCAGGTTATTGATGTGGACTTCACCACTGAAAATACTGCTGTTCTTAAGGGGAGTTCCACCCAAAAGTGTAACTTCCGCTCATTTGTCTCCTTCCCCACTCCAGTGCCACATTTGGCACCTTTCGGGGGAGAGGGGGGAGCGGATACCTGTCTTTGGCAGGCACCCTGTCCCCTCTTCCGGGAGATGAGGCCGCGGTCACCAGCTCGCCCCCCCCCTCCTCCTCCATTCTCCTTTGCCCCGCCGCCAGGCCAGTAGGAGAGCATAGAGGTGCCTCATGCATGCACAGTAGGGACCCAGACGTGAAGCCGTAATGCTTCACTGCCAGGTTCCCTTACCAGCAATGGCGGCAGCGGCACCCGACAGCTGATGGGAACATCAGCTGCAGTGCCGACATCGCTGGACTCCAGGACAGGTAAGTGTCCTATTATTAAAAGTCAGCAGCTACAGTATGTGTAACTGCTGGCTTTTAATTTTTTGCGTTCTGGGCGGACCTCTGCTTTAAAGCTGAATTAAAACCATTGATTTAACAGTTTTTAAAACAGTTAGGCTCCATTCACACCTAGACAATTTGAATTGCAAGTTGGAATCGCCATGATTCTGCCGGCGATTCCAGAATCGCAGCAAAACACAGGTTGCATTTGCGATATCATTACTTGTTAATGACATTCCAATCACGGTGCGATTTTGCCGCACGATAAATCGGCCTGCAGTCACGGCAAGACTGCAATGCGAGGCGATGTCGCCCAAAAGAAGCTCCTGCTCATTTTTGAGCGAAAAGCTTTGCATGTAGCAATATTACTGCGATTGCAGCGCAATTTATTGTGCGACATCCACAGCAAATTGGCACCGTGATGGAGGTGCCATTAACAAGTAATGGCATCAACAAACGCGTCCCACGTTTTGCCACGATTCTGGAATCCCGGGCTGAATCGCAGCTATTCCACCCGCAATTTAAATCACCTAGGTATGAATGGAGCTTTACATTCCCAGTATACTGGGAATGCTGACTGTCACATTTGCTTGCACAATCAACTTAACTGTCAAACTATCAAATAGCTGGTGTCACATGCGCAGCATCATGGCAGTTACAGATCAAACAGAAGCTAAGATGGCAGCTTCCATGGCTGAAAAGGATAGGAGGGTTTACTTCCGCTTTAATTATCTAGCCTAATAATAACTTGTTGTTGAGCTAAAAGTCCAAGGGGTTGAATGGAGCATGTTTACTTTGTGTTTGTAGCTCAGAGAGCGAGGAGAAGCTAAATTGGCAGAACTACGGTAATGAACAATTACCGTGGAGGTAGTGCCACGGTTAAACGACACCTACAGCGTGT